>LPNX010972132.1:104362-150068 GCA_001517045.1 Pseudotsuga menziesii
CACATATGTCCTGCCTCTTTGACCAGGAGTTAAACCCCCTTGACGGAGTAAGCAGTTCTCCATAAGCACCCCTTCACTCCCACTGGGTGTGCAGCTCGTTGGGTCCATGATAGGAAAGATAGACCGGCTTAAGTATTTTGACCATGATACAAGCGATCGTGGCAAGTTTTCGCAGTTCACACCAGAAATGTATCTGTACGTCGTCAAGTACGACGAGACCTCGACGACATTACTAGAAGTCAAACGGTGGGCTACTGGCTTGGATCAGGCTGGCCTACTGAAGATGCTTGACGTTCCCCATTTTGGTCGCGCCATACAGGTGACCATAGTGGTCAAGCAGCTGTTAGCATTAGTTCATGATGGCCACTTATGGATAGGGGACAAGAAAATCCCTATCAATGGCGAGCTCATTCAGAGGATCACTGGCTTACCAAAAGTAGGGCCTAATCTGGCGACCGAATTCCCATCGAAGCATGAGGATACAAAACTTGCACAAACCATGAAGGAATGCTTTGGACTGACAAAGGGAAAACGTGGGTATCACACTTCTGCTATCCGGGAACATCATATTCTCTTCACAGCAGAGCTCTTAGCGTGCAAAGTCATACGGAAGTGCAGGCCAACTGAAGTACCTACCCCGGTTATCGGAATTGCTATAAACTGCGCCGAAGGTTACAGCTACAACTGAGCAGATTATCTTGCGAAGGAATTCCTGGAAGACACCCACGACGTGCAAGAGAAAGGTAGGCCCTTCCATTACTCAGGGTTGCTTTTCCTCATCGCACTAGTAGGGTGGCGAGAACCTCTTGTGGCATAGTTTCTTGCTGCTCTGGAAAACATGCCTGGCGTAACCAGGTACGCATCCCCGTGGCTTTCACAGGATAAGGAACACCAATAGATGACAAATTATTTTTTTGCCTTTTATATGATGGATATCCAGTTTCAAATGGCCAAAACCCCACGGCTCAGTCAGGAGTTATTCTCTCACTATGTGGGCGCAGCCACCTTCAGCGCCGACATGCATCATACCTTCATTCAGGCTTGTGTAGATCAATAGCATCAATGGTTCAAGCTACCATATGTAGTCACTGAGGGTGATATCCAGGCGGTAGTCAAGCACTGGCCGGTTGAATGGCTGAAAGATGTAGGGAAAAAACTTCACATTCCGGTCCCCATAGTTACCAATGTGGGCGTAGGCCCTGGTCAACCATAGTAGCAAGGTCCCCTGGAAGACAGTGAGGAACACACTGAGTCGCAGTAGAATGACAGTGACTAGGGCAGAGAAGGGGAAACGAATGACGAAGAAGGACAGGACTCGGTCAAGACTACTCCAGGCCCTAATAGGAAGGAGAAGCGCGAGACACCAGAAGTGGAAGTGGACAAACCGCAGTCTCGAAAGAAAGCGAAGGAGTCAAAGGATAAGAACATCGATGACACACCCGGTGTCACAACTGAGGAGCTTGATGAGGCTTTGTCGAAGTCCACCGAATTTCTTACCAAGAAATGGTCCGAGTTTGCAGCCGTACACTTGCATGCCATCAATGATGTCGCACAACACATATCGGAGCTGAAAGATTTAACAGCACAATCGGTGACCAGCACTATAGCCAGTAGTACCCCGATAGGTGCACAGCCCTACCTACAGCAATGGACAGCTCGGGAAAACAAGGGCCAAGTATCTGTCGCTACCCTCATCACGATTGATGCAGCGTCTCACGCAGAAATGTGCATGACAGTAGGAATTGATTACACCAAGATGTCCATGCTAGAACTGTCTCTCTGCCAGTCAGCTATCGCAAAGGAAATCCAGGCCCGAGACCACTATTCCCAACTCCAGTTGGATGATACCAGGAAGCAGAACAATAGCCTTGCATCACAACTAGAAGTAGCAGAGATGCGAAAGAGGGACACGGAATGGAAGCGGATTACATTGGTCCGAGTGCTGGATGAAGCATGTTGAAGCCTCCTTGACTTTGACGTGTAGCTGGTGGAAGAATCGGAGCAAAGACTGGTCAGGTTGAAAGACTACATGCAGTAGTCCTGCAGTGAAATTGAGAAGCTCAAAGCAGAACATGAGACTCAGATCGCGGAGCTTCAACTCCGCATCAGTCCAGAAAGTCCACCTGAGGTCAAAGAACAACGACGCACAGACATTCAAGCATCCACAGCAAAAATTTCAGACATTGTCGGCAGTGAACCAAAACTATTGGAAGATAGTGTGGAGACCTGGACTATCTTGCAGGAACATCCCAGAATTGGGCAATTGCAAGAAACCATTCGACAGAAACAGGAAGAATTGGATGCAGTAAAAGCAGCAATTAAGACTCTACCACCCATGGAGAAAATGGTCAAGGTAAAGCACAGCAACGAACTCCAGCATGAAATTGAATTATGCAAAGTAAACGCAACAGAAGTGGAAAATGCTATGCAACCGCTTATTAGTGAAGCACTTGAGATGAGTACTACTGCAGACATCCAACTTAAAGTTCTGAAGGAATACCAAGCATTTGCCCAGCAAAAGGCCAATGAAACATCAGCCGTGGTATTGCAGGAGGTTGTCGACAAGGAGCAAGCAGCCGACACCATCATGTGGGATCTCAACAAATGGTTCACTATCCTCGCGGACAAAGTTCACCTACCCGAGGAGCAACAGAGTGTCCCGGGACGGGACACTAATGAGTCTTAGGGGCCTGTTGGGGCGCGTACCTTAAGGGTCTTTAGTTTTTGTAACTCCGCAGGTTTTGTGGAAGTTTTGTAAGCGGAGTTGCGACTCAAAATAGTCTTAGGGGTGTCGGGGTTAATTCAAAACCCCTTTTTGTACTCATCCCATGGTTTAAGTCCAGGGTTTAGGGTTTGAGGTGCCCATGGTTTGAATCCATGTTTTGTAAAAAGTGCGCTGTATAAATAGGCGCTCTTGTAAATAAGTCAGGTTAGGTTTTTGATGTAAGAAGAATCAAGGCAAAGCGAAGGCTATTTTGTAAGAAGAAGAAGGTTAAGTCCCAGCTATGTGCGTGGACGACCTCTGCAGCTGTGTGCGCAGAGGGTTTTGTAAGAGATTAGAAGATCTGCAGCTGTGTGCGCAGAGGGTTTTGTAAGAGATTAGAAGATCTGCAGCTGTGTGTGCAGAGGCCTACTGCTGTGTGCGCGGATTTTAAGGACTAGAAGAGATCTGCAGCTGAGTGCGCAGATCAGAACTGTGATTTTGTAGCAAGTTGAATAAAACACAGTTCTGTGGACGTAACCCCTACACTGGGGGTGAACCACATTATATCTGGTGTTGTAGTTCTTGTGTTGTTTCTGGTTCTGTTTATCTTTCATGCATTAATAGCTAGATATATCTGATAACTAAGATCACTGCTAATAAACAACTTCGCTATGAATTCCCAATAAAGGGTTGAGCAAGTCACTGTGTGTTTATTTATATGCGAAGTTATATATACTAGTCGAAGCTCTGTGTTAATTGGATATAGATTGTTAGAGACAAAAGGTACAGTAATATCCCTCTTCTGCTTGCAGAAACCTGATTCTACAGCACCCCATAGCTGTTTCGGGTGAGACTACAACCTGCGCACAGGTTGTTGCCGAAAGGGCCAACACTGTGGGTCTTTTGTTGGTGCGACGCAAAAGGTTTAAACCCGGGTCTACCCTAGTGCGCAAAAGGTTTAAACGTCATTATTCTTCACGTGTTTCTCTGTCAACCATGCGTGCGCTTTATTTCCATGCATGTGCCCCTTATATACGTCAAAATTTCTGTTGAACCAATATTTTAGAGTGTCCCTATTGAGTGAGTGCCTTTGTAAGTTGGCCACTCCTATTTTTCCTTTCGACAGATACACCAAAATTTAGGAGTATTGATGAATGTTTTAAAAATCATAACCGGGAGTTGAACCGGTTAAGGGTCAACTCAAACCAGAACCAAAAAGACTTTTGCAAGTCCATAAAGGCTTGTCAAGCACCTAGATGATGTGCATTATAAGTATTTATCCCCATACTACAAATATTTCTCTTTTGTTGGCACTAGAACTGATTAAGTGAGTGCTTGATTATTGCTCAAAATGATAAGAATGCCATAACTTTTCTTTGGAAAAATGTTCCAAATTTGTTTTATAGTGAAATTGTTAATTCGTATGCCAATATTTTTGAAGTTGGGTTGATTTTTTAGTTTTCCTTTAAGATATTTATTATGATGCAGAACTTATATGCTAATATTAAAAGGATTGAACCTTTTGGCATCCATTTGATATTCAAATATACAAAGAAGTGACAAATTTTTATCCTGCAGAACTGGTTTATAAGGAAGGTTATCATATTTTGAATGCTTGGATATTTATCTAGCATGAACAAGTTGTGCTTTATAACAGTTTATAAGTAATACATAGGTTAGTGAGAGGTGTTTATAATACATTGCATGCTTCAAATTTTTTTCCAGTATTGAAGCTATCTTTGGAATTAAATCCTTGATAGAAGCCTCCCTGACTCTAGTACTAACCTCATCTGTGGTTTCTGTTTTATGCACTGTGCAACTTCTTTGGCATGTTGTTGGTTGTCTACATGATGTCCATAATTACTAATAATTACAAGTCTTAGTTTTACAATGGTTGGGATTTTGTTCCAAACTAATATTCCTAATTGTGTATGTTGATAACACTTCCACATGGTTAATGATTAGGAGACAAAGATAGTTTCCAAGACATTATCCACACCATAATTTTGCTATTTAGGAAACTGGTATTAGAGTTAAAGTCACTGCATTGAAATGGTAGCATCACCCCTCACTCTGGTACTAACATCATTGGAATTTTCGGTGCCATTACATGCAGTCCCTGTTTGGTTTGTGGTTATGCACTTGATAATTGCAAGTATTACTACTGCAACAAAATATCATTATGTTGGGAATCAGGATTATATTCCACATTATTACTCCATTTTCCATTAAAACTTGTAAACATAAAAATTGAATCTCTTTTGTTTCCACTAGCTTATGTGTAATAAAAGAATGGATAAGGTGGAGAGTATTAATCTGGAACTGTATACTAACATATTGATAGGTTGTTGATTTGGAGATCGATCCCCCGGGATCTGTAATGGAGGCATATCCCATGGAAAAGGAAATGGATCCTCCCCCCATGAAACAGATCCCAAAGAGTCTGCAGTTTCTATGATTACGGATCCCCATTTTTTTTTTTTTTAATGCCAGAAAAGTCCCAAAGTTCCAAAAACCCCAACCATCCAAATACCACTCATACTCCATAAGAGACTGATATCCCCATTGCAGAGTACAAAAGATTGAAGCTCTCTAGGATATGCCACTCACAGATTGAAGTTCTTTAAAATTCAAGAGTTTGATACCCCCATTGCAGAGTACAAAATATTGTCGCTGCAGACCAATTCATCAGTCATCTATAGACTGCATGCATGCTTTTGGATCAAGATCCATCATTGACAGAAAATTGCTTGGAAGTTTGAATATTGAATCTCTCTGGGATATGAAACCTACAAATTTATGTGCTTCAAAATTCAACCTACTCATGAATAGATCCTGATCTAAGTTGCATGAAACACGGAAATGGGAATGCTTGGAAATTGGACCCCCCAAAATTGGTATGTCTAGGGAAACATGGCATGTGTGTGTGTATAATAAATAACACATTATATTGCAAGAAAATAAGAATGACGGTTTAATTTGAAGGTAGGTTTAGAAATGAATTAGATATTATTGTCTTAATTTTCCGAAAGGATTTTTAATGACCCCCCCAAAATTGGTATATCTAGCAAAACATGGCATGTGTTTGTGTGTATAGTAAATAACACATTATCTTGCAAAAAAATAAGAATTATGTTTAATTTCTAGGTATGTTTAGAAATGAATTAGAGATTAATTTGTCTTAATTTCCCATAAGTATTAAACTTCCTATGGGTTGCACACCCCTCATGGGCACTTGGGTATTTATGAGATGTTTTCATGAGCTTCCAGTACCGGTACATGGGAAATTTAGGGGTTTTGTGCACTGATAAATGTTATGAAGTTTGACAAGGGTCTTATAAATCTTATAGCCCTTGTTATGTTAATACAATGAGCATGTGAGTTTGTTGTACACCTACAATCAGTGGCATGGTGGTTGAGAGATAAAGTATATGCAATGTGACAGTTTAAATTTTGATCTAGTGTATTTTCCCTCAAAGAATATTGTTCTCCTTGTAACATGATACATTACATATTTATATAGTTAAAAACCCAAGTGATGATACATGTACAGAAAAGATATTATGCATGCCTAATTGTAACATGCATAAATGGCAGTGTATGGTAACTGACCATCAAAACATTTTCACTAGTAGTGGAAACATGACTTCCCCTATTCCTTTTTTACAACTGAGCATGTTAATTAAGATTATTAAAATTCATATGGACTGTCGCAACTGGTATAAATTCCAAACATAATCTCTATTCAGTTTGGAAATTTGTCTGGGATTAATATATACATATATTTAATTATAATTTTTTTTTTGTACCCACTTTTTTTCTAGTATATTTGGATCCTGACTTTTCATAAAGCTAGTGTATATGTATCCTTATCCTGGTAAAAGTTTTGGCCAAATTATTTCTTATTGGTAAAAGTGCTGTTATAAGAAACACTGGAGTGAGCATGCTACCACTGTAAGCATATAACTAGAACACAAATAACCAGAACAAAAATATGCTATTTTTTAAAGAATAGAACATAAGTTTAAGTTGCACCTTGGCCCTTTCTCAATATTCATTTTGACATTTGAATAACTTGTTTCCAGTTCATCTCATGTTGAAGTTTTCTCAAAGTATTCTTGTTTGTAGTTCTCATAATAGTCATCAAAATTGCACCCTTGACTTATTTGTAGAATTATTGCGTCATGATGGGTTGAGAGGCCAGTCAAAAGGTCTTACATAACAAGATTTGTCAGGGTCAACAACAAAAGCACACTTGTTTCTTAGTAAATATTTGTCATGATCTCTAGTGGTAGAAACTTGAAACTAAAATGTAGCATGGCATGGATGGTCAACATTCATTTTCCCATCACCATTGTCAAATAAATATCCAAATTATTAGGTCCTGGAATATCTTTTGAAATCATTCTTGGTGCAGTCTGATTTACTAATGGCAGAAATTTATATGATTGAAAAATTTCTGCATGACCTTGAATATTGAGCACATAATTGACAATCTGTGACTTGTTGATAGGATGAAATGTAGAGATACTTATGTAATAACTCTTTAAATTCTAAGATCATAATTCCAGTGAAGACAAGAAGGCTTCTAGAGAGAATTGATCCGATTTTATATGGTTGTAAATGGTGTCTCCAAGGATAGATATTCCGTTGTGCCAAAATAATAATAAAAAAGATTATATAATTCTTCATAAACCATTTACATGGTCTATTAATTGTGACTCCTTTTATTATTGTAAGAAAAAATTTAAGAGACATACCTTTGGCAAGGATTCCAAGTAAACATACGGGATCTCAATTTCTGATAAATCCTGAGCATTGATTTCCATTGGTGTGTTCAGTATTTTCTTGAGATAGTCCCTCTGATTTGACAATAATTTTATCCATGTCTCAAATATATCCAATGGCCATTGGACCTTTTCTACTTTTCCACCTAGATCCCTCGACATGGGGCCTCTAACATTGCAACAATCACTTCCCAGAGGGAATGAATGTTCCTTGAAAGTAATGGTCAACTATATTACCAGTGCTACATGAAGACAAACAACTGCAAATTTGGCATGACATGTGCATACCATCCTAAATAAAGGATCATTTCCATACCAAAATGAGATCACAAGCCTCTTGGTCTATCCAAATTACTTGTAAGATTATGCTTATTCCTCCTGTCATTTTCTGCTTCAATTTTTCTTCATAAATCTGGAAGTAGATATTTGTGCAGTGTGCATGTTCTTGGTTTGATCTTGATAATGGTTAATGTTTGTTAATTATTTATTTTGTGGGATGACATTTGTTTCCATGCATTTTCTATGGTTGAGGTGTATAGTTTTATTCCTTTTATTTGATATAAATATTCATACGATTGTGATAAGAGTCTTAGTGGCACATTTCATAACTACTTTTGTATTCATGGTGTTTTTTGGTATACATATTGGAAGTTCCTCTAATATGTGATGCCTACTGTCACTTTATTTTGGATGTTTCACCTCCTTGTCACATTAACAGTTAGATCAAACCATGAATGAAATTTCACTTTCAATATGCAGTTCTCGTTGGTGCATATTTCCTTTGATTAGCAAGCACAACTCACTATCAAAAGGAACAAATGCTTTCTAGAAGTACTTCAACTCAGAGTAGGTTAACTTCAGGTCTTAAGGAAGAATATCTCTTCATGCAATACAAGGCTCTCCCTTATTTTAGTACAAGGCTCTGGATTCCTCAATCAAAGATACTTCTTCGACAACAGAATTTGGAGGTGAAATTGAAGCTTTTACATCTGACCTCTTTGCTTAAGTTTTATATCATTTAATTGGCTTGTGGTTATAGATTGAACAATTAATGGGCTTGCATCAGTTTCTGGAGTATACTCACTAGAATTGCATTACAAATTGTTTGAGTACACTCAACATTCTCACCTTGTATGTTGCATTTTTTGCCCAAAAACATTGTACTTTTCCCTCGTCTCTTACTTTGTCATTATGAATCTCAGTCAAGATCACATTATTGAATAGGGAAGCCCAACATGCACCTTCTTCAATGGTTATGGTATCTGCAAGTTTGGATCAAACTGCATATTTGATTATTCCATGGGATACTTCAGTTATAGTTAGTCAATCTCTTTGCCAAATGATATTTGTGTTGGTTTTCATCAGATGGGATTCATGTTGGCTACTCATGATTCAAATTTTTTATCTTCAGATTTAGTAGTTGAATCTAGTGGAGGAAAGTCCATAGAATGAACTTTTATGTTAGAACTCATCAGAAACCTTCTGTTAATGAATATTTAGGAACATATGTGTTGGGCCCAGAAATGACCCCTTTTTAACCACACTTGACATACTCTTTTTCCCTTGTCTTACCCTATTTTCATGCACCTAATAGATGTTTTTCCTTCATTAGAGCCCTGAACCCTTATCGGTATGATTACTTATTGTTTTATCTTATTAATACTTATGATTGTAATAAATAGGGCTTTACCTCATGAATTATGCTAACAAATTGGATTTTATGAAGATTGTTCAAAGCATGAAGGATACATGTGCAATAGGTCAAGCGGATTCTAGAAGAGATGAATATCTCTTGCCAGCTGTGCCCATAGACTCTATCTTTGCAGGTGAAACACAGTCAAAGATCCTTATCCTATGCAAATTACAACATCCAAGGCTGTAACATACTCGGCTCAACAACGAACCATTATTCAAGGGTATATGCAAACAACAGAGTGATTATTGAATCGATTCTGTTATTTCATCATCGATTCATGTAAGAACTTCCTATATTCTTTGCTTCTGTTCTTCCATAGCTGCAACAATGCATTGTAATAGGGCAGGCTAAAGATCGTAGATCTTCATGGCTTCCCGATATTAGTGGATATAAGTTATAAAGATTAATGTATAAATATTAGGGAGTATTCAAAGCCAAGGGTTGGAATTTAATTGATCTTATTGTATAAGCTGTGACAAAGACTGTATCTTTATTTTATCATCTAATACAAGGAGCAGGATTCTTCTGATTTCTGTGTTGTAACTTGTGTTAATTTTCGGTGTCTCTGTTTGAAAGTTGGGCCCGCATTCTTACAGACATTGCCGATTTAATTAGGTATTTGTTTTCTCTGTCGTGTGGTGTGGATGTTACAGTAGATGTATTCTTTTATAACAGCTGCAATAGTAATGATTTATTGTGTGTTTCTTCAATTGATCAGTAATTTCATTTCCTACGAGCTGCAGCAGAGTGGTGTGACAATCGACTATGTAGACTAATTTTATTTATGCACTTGTGTGATAGCTATAACAACCGAGCTCATCCCTAGTTCTTTCAATTGATGTCTTTCTTGAGTTTTTCTAATTAAGTCCATTAACAATTATAATTGTTGAGTTCAATTTCTGCATTTCTGGTTTCTAGATCAAGTTGGATGAAGATAGTTATAGTGGATCTTCAGATGGCCTGGTAATTTAGGATTTAACTTTCTACAAAAGTAATTCTAGATGTTTATCTTCTGAATCTGTTATTTCTAGACTAAGGTTGTAAGAAGTTAAATTAGATTAAGTTAATCATGGGGAGAGTTGGGCTGAACAAGAAGGTAGGATAGTTATTTCACAGCATCAGCTACTTAGTGTTTAAGAAAAGACAGTGTAAATCGCCTTTTCAATAAAAGAATTTCCTGGGTTGACATTTCATATTGAACATTCTGTATGTTGGATTTAATTAACTTGCATATAGATTGCCCAACATTTTGGCGCCGTTGTTGGGGAAGGTAATTATTAGAAACCATAGTAGCTGTACCCAGTAGTTACATCTATTCATCTTTCTTCAATTTTTTTAATTTTGCATGTTTTCTATTGCATGACTATGAGAAGGGTACAACATCAAATTCCTACAACCCCCAGAACTCCCCAGAATACTAACATTGCAGGTGGTCGAGGTCATGGATGAAATACAACCTTGGGAAGAAAGACATTCATTGACGATCTTGTTGCTAGAACCAATTCCTCTACCGGAGCTCACCAGCAGGGGTCCTCCGTCAGAAGAAGCATAATTATTCCCAGGGTGGAAGCATCATCTTCCATAGTGGAGAACACAGGAGAGGCTGTGACACCCTCAGGTGTCCCTGCGGAGGAAGACAAAGTTAGTACTACGGGATCGACTGACCGAGATTTGGTATATCACATTAACGGGAAGGTTATGAAAAAATAGGAGTGGACACAATTCCATCAAAAATTAAATGATCAGTGGAAGCATAGAGAGGATAGAGTAGAAGAAGACATGAACAACAGACGTGATCTAGAATATCACGAAGAAGAGATGAGAGAAAATCATCATCAAGAGGGTAATTCCCCACATGAGGGGACTGTTTCCACACTCCAATTCCCCATTCGACATTCAGAGGGGATAGCCCCCATGAAAAATATATCGCCATTAGCATTGCCTCATTTTTATGGAAAAGCAACAGAGGATCCAGATGAATTCCTTTTTGAGTTTGACATCCTCTGTCGCAGCTATGATTATACCTCCAATGAGTAGAAGTTGAAACTTTTCCTTGCTACTCTAAAGGACAATGCGTTATGTTGGTTCATGAGCCTGGGTGGGGGAACTGTTACCACATGGGACTAGTTGAAACATGTGTTCCTATAAAAATATCAGGAGTACTGCAATACCAAAGATAAAAGAGAAGAACTGTTTAAAACGGTACAAAGGGATGATGAAATCCTGGAAGATTTTGTTGAAAGGATTTTATATAATGTGTAGAGAGCTGAATAAGGCAACACAGAAAGATCACTTTCCACTGCCTTTCATCGACCAGGTACTTGAAACCTTATATGGGAAGAAGTTCTTCTCATTTTTGGATGGGTTTAGTGGGTACAATCAAATCCAGATTGCTCCTAAAGACCAGGATAAAACTACCTTCACTTGTCCCCGAGGTACCTTTGCATACAGGGTGCTTCCCTTTGGCTTATGCAATGCACCACCACATTTCAAAGAGCTGTGATTGGCATGTTTTTGGAAATGGTTAGTGATAGTATGGAGATTTTCATGGATGATTTTACCCCTTATGGCAAGGAATTTGAAGAAGCATTGAAAAATTTGGAAAAGGTTTTAACACGTTGTGAGCAAACCCAACTATCTTTGAGCACTGAAAAGTGCCATATGATGATGAGTGAAGGAGTAGTGCTGGGGAACTTTATCTCTGCTGATGGTATCTAGGTAGATCCATCCAAAATTAGGGTTATTGAAAATATACCCACTCATGGGACTCAGAAAGAGGTACGTATCTTTTTAGGGTATGCTGGGTATTATAGAAGATTTATAATTTTTTTTTCCAAACAAGCTTCTCCTTTGTTTACCTTATTGATGAAGGATGTATAGTTTGCTTGGAATGATGCATGCAAGACATAATTCACTAAGCTCAAGAATAGGATGTCTTCAGCTCCTATCTTAAGGGGGCTCAATTGGGATCTTCCTTTCCACATTTCTTCAGATGCCTCTGACACTACCATTGGAGCAGTATTAGGTTAGCTGGATGGTCAAGCACCATATGCAATTTATTACATCAGTAAAAATTTGGCCCCTACTGAACTTAATTATACTGTTATAGAGAAGGAATTTTTAGCCATTATTTACTCCATTAACAAATTTAGATATTACATCACTGGGTATTCCACCTTTGTACATACTGACCACTCAACCATCAAGTACCTAATGAAAAAACTAGTTACTAATGCTAGGATAACTAGGTGGCTTTTATTATTATAGGAGTTAGATATTACCATTATTGACAGGCCCAAAAAAGAGAATGTTGTTGCTGATTATTTATGTTGTCTTACTAACAGTGACAACAACCTACTAGTTGAGGATTCTTTTCCAGATGAACACTTGTTTGCAGTTTCAGCTCATTCCCCTTGGTATGCAGATGTTGCTAACTACTTGGATGCAGGGAAGCTTCCAGCACACTTTTCCAAAAGAGAAAGAAGGAAGATTATTAAACAAATTGACAGGTATTGTTGGATAGATGGACATATTTTCTACAGAGGTCCTGATCTTGAGATCCGAAGATGTGTAAGGGAGGATGAAGTCTTCCATATCTTGAAGGCCTATCATGATGAGCCATGTGGGGGACATTTTGCAGACAGGAGAACAGGTCATAAGGTGCTAAGAATGGGTTACTATTGGCCTACAGTTTTTAAGGATGCCAAGAAATATGTTCAGTCTTGTGACAACTATCAAAGAATGGGCCAACCTAATAGATTGGATGAAATGCCTCTTCTACCATAGTTGGTGGTGGAACCTTTTGACAGATGGGCCTTAGATTTTGTTGGGCCTATCAATCCTCATTCAAAACAGAAAGCTTACATTCTAGTTTGCACTGACTATATGAAAAAATGGGTAGAAGCTGTGGCTTTGGATAAAGCCAATGACCAGGATGTAATAGATTTCTTGTATGGAGAAATATTTACTCATTTTGGAATACCCAAGGAAGTGATCACAGATGGAGGACCACAATTTGTGTCACATAAATTTGAAACTTTGCTACAGAAGTACCATATTCAGCATAGGATAACTTCACCTTACCACCCCCAGGCAAATGGCCAGGTGGAAAGTACCAATAAAGTTATTGAAGCTATCCTTACCAAAACAGTGAGGAGCCATCACAGAAACTGGGCTGACAGACTTCCTGAAGCACTATGGGTGTATCGTACTATGTGGCATAATAATATAGGTTTCTCCCCTTATGACTTGGTGTATGGAAAAAGCACTGTCTTTCCCATTGAATTTGAAATCAAAACCTTGAAGACAACCATGGAAGTGAACCTAGATGTAACTGAATCCCAGAGGAATAAATTGAATCAATTGAATGAACTTGAGGAAAAAAACAAAGCTGTTTTCGATTAGAAAACATTAGTTTAGCAACATAGATCCAATTGGCATGATAGGTTCATCAAGAAGTGGGTCTTCTGTGAGGGAGACTAGGCACTGTTATATGATTCATGATTCAAAAGGGACTTTAAAGGTAAGTTACGCACAAGATGGTTGGGCCCACAGCTGATAAACAAAGTATTTGACAGCGAAACAGTCCGCCTGGTCACCACCGATGAGAATCAGGCACCATTATTTGCTAATGGTCATAGGATGCAACTATATCATAAACAAATTTCGAAGGACGTGCTTGTTTCATAGATTGTAGCTGATCCGGGATACTAGTTGGAGCAAGGGAAGGAATATTTTTCTGCCCCTGTCAATCTTTAGAAAGTCGCTGCAATTTCGACACAAAATTTTTGTACATAAATAAAATAATGTTTAGCTCCTTTTTCATTTTTTTCCCTTTACACTTGATTGTTTTTTGGTTTAGAATATGTGTAGGAATTTATTCAAGGAGAAATGGTTATGATTGGGCCTAAAAACCATGATCCCCTATGTAGTTTTGTATTTCCTGGAAGAGCTCCTTACAGAAGAAAATTTGAATGATGAACAACTCGTCGCAGCTGCAACACTACAAAATTGGCACTTTCCCGTCCTGTCGTAGCTGCAACACTGTAAAAACCCTTCTTATTTTTTCTATTCTATAGTTGCAACACCGTAAAAATCGCACCTACTTTCCCGTTCTGCATCTGCAACACCATAAAAACCCCACCTACTTTCTCGTCCCGTCCCAGCTGCAACACTGTAAAAACCCTTCTTATTTTTCTCATTCCGCAGCTGCAACACTGTAAAAAATATGCCTACTTTCCCATTCCGTAGCTGCAACACCGTAAAAACCTCACCTACTTTCCTGTTCCGTAGCTGCAACACCATAAAGTATCGGCCATTTTTTCATTACAGTAGCTGTGACTCCGTTAAAATATTTCCTACTTTTACTCTTTTGGGCGGCTGCAACTATGCCAATTTGGCTGACTCTAACTATGGATTGTGGATGTAACTCCTCTTGATTTGTCCATAGTCAGGCTGCAACTTCTTCAAATTTGTTCAGAATCTCTACCGGTCGTGATTTTGCTGATTTAGGCTGATTTCACAGCATTAATTATTATTCCATCAGGATCGACAAGACAACTTTTGGTTCAACACGAGAAGGATCATGGTAGCACACATGCAATAATATTTGAATTTGAAGGCTGCATTGACACGCTGTATTTACAGGTTATCTCATAATTATGAAGGTACGGTTCTGGTTATTTACATGATTAAGCATTAAGTAGATTTGACAGAGTTAATCATACCTACTTTTTATATCTATCGTTACACCCATAATTCATTAACTATCCATTCCCATGATCTAATGGTTACTCAAATTTATTTCACAGCCATCACCCTTTCCTAATTTGGGGAAAAAATATTACCAATGACTCTATGCTTAACTTTCCAAATTTTCCAACTTCAACCTCCGCTGTTCGTGCATGTCCTGCGATGAAATCTCCATTGTTGGATCCATTAATTTGCTAAGTTGATACTAGAATTTAGGAAGAAAGATAATATGGGTATCCTGACCCATCATGAACCTCTAAACACGGAGGCACTATGAAAGAATGCTAAAGTTTTCACTATCTTTTAAGTCGCGGGATGGACTAAGTTTTTCCAATGTCTTAATGGTTTTCATCGTGAGACTGCTCTGCAGTTTTCCTTAAATCTTACAAAAACCTACTCAGAGGTTAGAGGTTTGCGGATAGAATTTTCTGAGGTAATTGTATCAGAAGTTACCGACGATTGTATCGAAAGTTGCCGGGCTCCCGTAGGTAGGAAGAGCTTGGTTTGGAAGAACTCCCAATGCCGTCGTAATACAAGATTTTTTGGTGGCAGGTGAACAATTGTGTCCATCAAGATAGGGGATAGAATTATAGTCATTACCTTGCCCATGGGACCAAGTGGTCATCTTCCTCAAGAAGTATATCACCTCTGAAGGTAGGTACCAAACTGTCTATTATTATGAGTTCCCACTGCTATGTCATTTGCATCACAGAAATTTACTTAATATTCCATTTTTTCTATTTAAAGACCTACATCACATGGCAGGCTTTGTTAGAGAAACTAAGCATCCATATTCTTCCCTCACCCATCATGGCCTCATTAAACTTTTAATCTTAAGATCCCTAGCTCAGAGAAATCAAACATGGGAGCAATTTACCAGCCAACCTCAGATAGCCCAAGGACCTATACCTTTACATGAGATTCCCATTAGAGAAGTAAGGGCACCTACACTTCTGTTGAATTCCCAATCAGAGGAAGAGTAGGAGGACCGAAGTCCCTCCAATTTAGTTGTGGGGGAGCTGAGACAGAATCAGAAGAAGAAGAAGAATAAAAAAAAGATGTAGTTGTAGCAAACCCTATAGAGGAGACAGAGAATTTGGAAGCTCCAGCAGCTGAAGCTGAAGCTGGAGCAGCATTGGATGCTGCGACAGCTGAAACTGAAGCTATGGGAGTTGCGGTGATAAAAGAGAATATAGAAGTCCTCATCATTGAATCCTCTCCTAAATGGAGGGGAACTTTAATAGAAGAAGAAACAAAGATAGTAGAGTAAAGAGAGGATGATGAAATGGCTAATATTCCCTCTACATCTACTGTAGGGTTGGAAACCCTTGTACCTTGAAGGAAGAGAATAAGTTCAAGAGAAGAAATACAAGCATCTCAACCAGCGAGGATAAGGAGAATAAGGTCAGTCATAGCAGCTGAAGCATCACGAGGAATATGGGAAGATATTGAAGCAAACATTGAATTTCCCATTTTGAGACCAAGTAAAAACAATGCTCCACAGGAACCTGTTGAAGAAGAAGCTCAACTTGAGGGGATTTTGTATGAAAACGAGTTACTGAAGGAAGAAGTGCAGTTTCTTTGGAAGGAACTGGAAAATTGGAAGGAGATATGTAAGAAACAGACGGAGAGAAGGTTGCACACACTGGTAGAAGCTGCAGACCAGTTAGAAGGATCATCTCCTGCTAAGGAGGATGAAGAAGTGGAGAAAGTAGTCTGCCCTACATGTGGGGATATTTTTAGTCAATCAGGTTATACAGTCATAGTGCATGCATTTGAGACTCATAAACCCACACCAACAGCTGAAAAAGGACAAGAAGTACCTAATGCAGAATTAAGAAGAGAAGATGAACCAGAAATAGGGCCGATCCTTGATACATAATTGGAAGAAGTTGAGAAATTATAGCCTCAGTCATCAGAATTGATGGATCAACCTAATATGGGGTATATTGAAGCCAATCAGAGTGTTGTCACACAAGAACCAACGGCTTCAGAAATTTTTGTTGAACTTGCCATTCAAAAATAAGCAGTTGAACCATAGATTGAGATAATTCCTGATCCAAACTTAGAATTTTTGACTATGACACTAGAACCATCTCAGGATAGAGAGCTAGTGGAAGAACCCCAGCAATGGGGAGATGAATTCAATCGGGACTTAAAATTTTTGACTATGACACCAGAACCATCTCAAGATATAGAGCTAGTGGAGGAGCCCCAACGACAGGAAGATGAAGTCAATCGGGATGTTTCTACATAAGAACCAACATCCTTGGAAATACTTGCTGAAGCTCCATATCAACCAAGAACAACTGATCCTAAGGTAGATTTAATCCTTGATGTGGAGCTGGGAGAAGATGAACAGATGCAGTCACAGTCATTAGGGGATACCGAGGTATTTGGGGAATAGTCTTATTTTTCGGGGGAATATGGAAGTGACTCAAGCGCAATTCCAGTAGCATGAAGAAATAGGGGTATAGGATGCTGTTACACAAGAATCAATAGCCCTGTAGCCCCCTATCAAATCCATGACTGAAATCCAAGTAGCTATAGATGAGACCCAGGCATATGTGGAAATTGAAGTTCAGGAAGAAGTTGTTACACAAGAACCAACCTTTTCACAATTGAATGCTGAAGGAGAAATTCAAGAAAAGGATGTTGTCACACAAGAACCAGCGTCCTCAGAATTAATGGCAGAAATGCCCATATAGGCTAAATCTGAAGGAGGGGAGCTTCAAAAAGAAGATGTTGTTACACAAGAACTAACATCCCCAAGAGTGGTTGTAGAAGTGCCTATGCAGGAAGATACTGTTGAAAACTTGACAGAAGAATAACACTTCCAATGCATGATGTTCAAGTTGAAACAATGGATGGAAAGGTATGCACTCAATTCTTCCAGAACTTTGTCAATATGGATTCTGATAATGAGGAAAATGTAGGAGATAAAATATTCCAAGGGCTGATTAAAGAACTCTCACTATAAAAAATGGAAGTGAAGAAATGGAAGAGGCAGGTGGATAAGTATCAAGAAGGAATGACCCCCCTCATTGATCATTAAAATATTATTAGAGACCTGAGGGAAAAATGGGAAGAAGAATTAATGTTCCAGAAATTACGATGGGAAGAGATACATAAAGAACTAAAGGAGCTGAAAAAGTTCAAATCTATTCAGGTGGAGAAGGACCAACTGTATAATATGTCCCAAGAATTGTTAAGTACCAGAGCGCCATCTCCTTCTTACCCTATATTTTTATTTGAACAATTTATTTGTATTAAATTGAAGGCAGTAAAGGAGGGGAGAACTTATGAAATGGAAACCTCAGCCCAGTTTTTGAAAACTTTCATGGAAAGTAATTTCGTGGAGCAGAACCTGCTCTGTGAGCTTTACCTACATGAAATAGATTGTCCCTTGGACCACCATTCGAACCCTTCCACTTACCTTGGAGATGTTCATTTGAGAGCTTTCGCCTCCTTTTTCAACAATCATGTGTAGTGGAAAATATATTTCTAAACCTACTCTCACAATGAGGCCAACACTAATCTTTGGATTCGAAGTGAGCCTCAATCCTTGTGTGTTCTTCTTGATCTGCAACAATAAAGGCTTACATCTTCCATTAAAACCCAACAGATAGTTGAACTTCAAGAATGGGTCATCTCCAAGTGTGTTGGCCAAATTACCATGCAACAACAATCAACTTTGGAAGTCAGTAAGAATAGATGGTAGACTGCCCCTTTATCGCTACAGAATAGGGACCCTTACTATTTCAAGAACTTTAAAAATGCTCTTTCATATGTCGAAGGATATGTGGGATGTATATGTAAGTGTGGAGATAATTGGTTGGGACTCAAGTTCAAATTTCCTCTTATCTGGTGGCTAGCAAAACCATACAGGGAAGATTTCTTTTTAACAAAGGAAGAATAAGAGCAGTGTTGGAAACATTGGGTTGTCTACAATGGATTTCTAGAAACACAGGGATAATGACCCCTTTTTAACCACACTTTACATACTCTTTTTTCCTTGTCTTACCCTATTTTCATGCACCTAATAGATGTTTTTCCTTCATTGGAACCCTGATTCCTTATAGGTATGATTACTTATTACTTTATCTTATTAATACTTATGATTGTAATAAACAGGGATTTACCTCATGAATTATGCTAATAAGTTGGATTTCATGAAGATTCTTCAAAGCATGAAGGATACAGGTGCAATAGGTCAAGCGGATTCTAGAAGAGACAAATATCTATTGCCAGATGTGCCTATGGACTCTATCTTCGTAGGTGAAACACAGTCAAAGACCCTTATCCTACGCAAGTTGCAAAAGCCAAGGATGTAACAGACTTGGATCAACAACGTGCCGTTATTTAAGGGTAGCTGCAACCAACAGGGTGATTATTGAATTGGTTCTGTTATTTCATCATTGGCTCATGTAACAACTTCCTATATTCTTTGCTTCTGTTCTACCACAACTATAACAATGCATTGTAATAGGGCAGCCTGAATATTGTAGATCTTCATGGCTTCCCGATATTAGTGGAGTGAAGTTATGAAGATTAAGGTATAAATATTAGGGAGTATTCACAGCCAAGTGTTGGAATTTAATTGATCTTATTGTATAAGCTGTGACAGAGACTGTATCTTTATTTTATCATCTAATACGAGGAGCAGGATTCTTCTGATTTCTGTGTAGTAACTTGTGTTAATTTCCGACATCTCTATTCGAAGGTTGGGCCCACCTTCTTATAGAGATTGCCGAGTTAATTAAGTATTTGTTTTCTCTGTTGTGTGGTGTGGATGCTACAGTAGATGTATTCTTTTATAACAATTGCATAAGTAATGATTTATTGTGTGTTTCCTCAATTGATTAGTAATTGCATTTCTTGTGAGCTGCAGTAGAGTGGTGTGACAATCGACTGTGTAGACTAATTTTCTTTATGCACTTGTGTGATAACTGTAACAACTGAGCTCATCCCTATTTCTTTCAATTGATGTCTTTCTTGAGTTTTTCTAATTAAGTCCATTTGAAGTTATACTTGTTGAGTTCAATTTATGCATTTATGGTTTCTAGATCAAGTTGGATTAAGATAGTTATAGTGGATCTTCATATGAATAGTTATAGTGGATCCACATGTACTAGTGACTTCCAGACAGAATTTTATCTTATCCTTCTCTCTCTCATACTCTTCATCACTCAACTACTTACATGTGCCATTTACCTTGGAATTTTATTTCCTCCCTTTGTGGCTTCTTCCTGAACCTATTGTATGACCCTCACTATTGATCTTATTGAGTTTTCTTTCACTCTTTATGAGTTGTACTAGCCTCTGTAGTAACAGTTCTCCCTGCTACACCTCACCTCACCAAACCTACTCTGTTCTTGGTCTTTTGGCAAGTGCTAGTCCTCTTTCTAGAACCCTCATGAGCACTTCTCTATGCTCCTTCTAAGATTTCTCCCACAACTAACTTGCATGAGAACATAACTGTCCTCTTGTACTTCAATCCTTAGTCAAAATACTAGGTCCTTGGCCACACTTCACTTTCTCTAAGAAACCCTTACTAGTTTCCTTCATCACTATCTTCAAATATTATGATGTCTTTGCTGAGATGTCTTCACTTCGTATGCTATCCCTTGCATGCATACACTCCTCCCAAAGTAGACATCTATGCCTATAAATTACTTCTTAGGCTACAAGCCTCTTCTCCACTTGCATGCAAACTCTTCTTCTTTTCAGACTGCTTGCAAAATATTCATGGCTTTCAAACATGCCCGTAGCTCCCTCATTTCCTCCATAACTTCTGCGTTCACCGCTGGTTGACCTATGTCACTACCTCTTTCTATTCCTATGCGTGCAACCATCCTCTTGCACTAATCCTCTGAAATCACAATTCTCTTTCACACTGTTACAACTTACGTCACCAAGCCCCTTCTCTGTACTTGGTATTTTGGTAACCCAAGTCCTCTATCTAGAACCTCTTGAGCACTCTTATTTTCTCCTCTTAGTCTTGTATTTCTATGATTCTCTCTCACATGAGCTTCTCCTCTCTCCTCTATAGATTTAGCTTCTACATCGCCTCACTCTTTCAGAAATCCTACCCACAATTACAACTGTGGAATTCCTCAAAAACTTCTATCCAGTCATACCTGGAAGTTGCTTAGTACGCTTGAAATATTTTCCCTCTCTGATACCAAAATTGGTGTAGGTGGGATCAACCACAAACAACCCAACCAGCACCTCCAGTATTTGGTGGCTCCTACACTTAGCAGGATTGAAAAATTTATCCCTCGGCCAAATTCTACTCTAAAACTACCTCCATGCAACTTTGATTTCATAACAGAATTTACGCAAAATATTTTCCACAAGTGGGTTGCAGGATGCAGGATTCCCATCCAACTTTCCAAAGCTTCTCCCCTGCAACTTTCCTCCCACAAATTTTCCTCCGCAATTTTTACCACCATCAGATCTTTGCGGCCTTCTCCCCGACTGTCGATCTACTCTTTGATGCAGATCTCACACATCTTTGTGGATATGTTGTCTCCCTCACAACTTCCTTTGCAGATCTCTCCTGGACCATCAAATCTTCGTTCGTGGACTCAATCCCCACCATTCATTCTCTGCAAAACTTGTTAATGGTAGAAAATATATGTGCCGCGCTGATTGATAAGAGAATCGATCAATCCAACCTACAATCTCTAAGATTCATTACCCTAACACTTTTGTGCATGCATCTATGACCTATTTCATCTATTTAAGCAACAATTTAAAACTTGAATCAATAATTTCACAGAAATACATAGATGTTCAGAAAAACACCGAAGTCAGCTCTTCATAGACACACAGTCCAAACAACACATGCATCTAGACTAATAACATTGCAAACACACAGCTAATCCTTATATTAAGCAATAGAAAAAACATACAACTCGGCTCTCCTTCTTCAGTCTAATCAAAATATTTACAAGTGGAAATTAGACATAGGTTTGATCTTCCCTTCTGCGAGTTGGAATTATGACCCTAAAGAACAGAACCCCCTGTACTTCTCTAATCTCCCTATTTAAGCTAAACTATTACTCCCACACCGACTGGTCCTGCAACCAGAAACAAACAACTGCAAAGCATGATGAAATGTCCCTATCACAACAAACAACACACGGTTTGATCTGCACATAGGGAGTCATGATCCGCCATCATCCTTACCACCGCTAACAAACTATGACTCATCAACAACAAAAAATATGCCACAACATGTGACCAACTCATCACATTGCTGGCATTCCACGATGCTCTTGCATCAGGTTAGTTACATGACTCATCCTTTACTGACACCTATTAGATTAGATATTTTATTCCTATGCTTACTATCTAGAAATAAACTCTTTACAAGAGATTTACAATGGTTTTACAACAAACCCCTCCTTGGGCTAATGTCAAGACCTTAGGGTCTGACCAGAAATTTAGTAGTTGGCCTTGAGAGATAATGCTACTGCATGAACTTTACTCCTCAAGTTTGAAAGAGCAAGGTATGGATATCAGTGAATTCCTTTTCTTTAATCAAATATTGTGCCATAAGTTGATGTTTGGACTTAGGTTCTAGTATAGTTTTTGTATCAACATGGCTTCATCTTAGAATTTCCTTTTTGAGCATTATTGGAGGACATGTTGCATTTATGAATAAATATTCCTTTCATCATCACAAATTGTATTTTCCATGAAGGTCAAGTCTTGAACATACTTTGTAGACACACACACATATTGAAAATTATTATTAGATAAATTGATAATTTCTTCTTCTTTCTAAGTTATAAATCTTTCTTTTCTTTTATTGTTCATAGTTTTTTTTCTTATTTTTGTGTTTCAACTCTTTTGATTCATTTCTCACTACTTTTAAGTTTACTTATATCCTCTCCTTTTGTTATCATTGTGTGGGATTTCTTAATCACTTCTCCATTCTTTGGGGAGTGAGTTTCTTCAATTTAGCAATGCTTCAAAGCTTCAATACTTTCAACAATGTAAGGTTATTCATGATTCTAATTCTCTTAAAGAATTTCTCATTATCATTGTTCTTATCGATACTCTATGGCACTTCACTACTTCATGTGGATTCAATATGTTATGGTGTTTTCATATTAACATTTCTCTTCAACAAACCATTTTTTTATTCAATAAGTCAGCATCAAAGATATTATAAGGTTGACATCAATGACAACTAAAATGTCCAACAATGAAATCATCAACGTGTAAATGCTTTGAATGACAAAATTTATGGTTTTTTTCATTTCTTATTATGGTTATTGGTTCTTACCACTTGAACGTTATAAACCTAGTACAAAAAAGTGCTAATATGCTAGAAATGGTAACCTACACCAATATCTATCCGTTAAAAAGAAATTGTGTTGTTCTTTTGTTCTCCCTTGTCTTCCATTCAACCAGGCCTGAGATCATCAATCTATTATTTGTTTCATGAAAGTATCTAGAACGTGTACAATGTTCAACTAATTAACCTTGAGTACTATAACATTGCTTTTGTGAGACATTTATGCCATAGTTATATCCTTTCATTCAGATGATCATGGTTTATTCATTTAGATTTTTAGGTATTGACATTAACTTAAGGTTAGGCATCAATAACTATTTCTATCCATCCTGATGCCATAGTAGTGTTATGTATGGGTTCCATATTGCTGTCATCTTACTTATTCTCTTAATAGAAAATCAAAACTTCATACCTTGTCATATATAATGCAAATATTGTTTCTCCAATTTCATCATGTTTGTATACCTAGAAATAGTCATTATGAGGTTGTGAAAGGGAATCATTGAAAATCCATTTCACCTATCCAACTCAGTGGTGAAATGGTTCAAACAATAACAAACTTTTGGAGGCCATCACCTACTGAATTTATTCTTAGATTAGATACTTCTTATGGTGGTGTCTTTTTTTGTTTTGTTAAAATACTGAAAAAGCGTCGCTATAGCGACATAAATGAATTGGTAGTTCTTTATCTCGACAATGATAGTTTGTCGTTATAGAGACAAGACATCATCGCTAGTATGGAAATCTCTTCACTTTGTGCATGGTGGGTTGTCTCTATAGCAACACTTAATTGTCGCTATAGTGACAGGGTTTCCATCGCTTATATAACAAGTTCGTCACTATGCGCATGATAGGATGTTGGTCTAGGAATGATGGTATGTCGCTAGGGTGATGCATCTTTGTCTCTATAGTGACAAAAATTTATTTGTAACCCATCGTCCATGGATTCCATGTTTCATATATTTCCTGTTTCCATAGCGACGAATGGTTTGACGTGTGGCTATAATGACAAAAATATGTCCACAAAAATATGGGGTGACGTTAGTCGCTATTGAAACAAAAAAGTGTTGCAATAACGATGATTTAATGTGGGAAAAATTTGCACATGTACTATTGTTAAAAACTCATGATTTTGAATCCATTCCCAATGGTATCCTCTTGTTTCATCCATTTACATCATTGATTATTTTTATGTAAAAATATATCTGGCCATTGTATCTATTTGTTGAGAGAGCCTCTTTGGTAGGAAAGAATCCAACTTTCCTCCTAAAGGTTGGTTTGAAAGGTTATCTTGGAACTATCCTTCCACAAACAAAGGATAAATTCTTAGTGATAACATATTGGTGTTGTTTATGGGGAATGAGAGTTCAAATTTCTTTTGGGAGGAATGAGAGTTTTAAAGAAAAATCAAATTTATGTGGGAAAATAGGAGTTCTATTATTTGAAGTTGGTTGTACTTTTCCCTTGCGACTTCACGTTTGAAATTCAATAAAAAGTGACCCCAATTACAAAATCCTGGATTTCAAAGGAATTCATACAAGAGGTGGACCTGATCCCAAACCATTACAAAATGTAGAAGATCCAGAAAGAATCCTCAGGAAAGGAAAAGGGAAGGATCAATAAGTTACATCTTAGTTAGAAATATATTTTTCATCATCTCAAGAAGAGAGTTTTGGTATTCAATATCTTGATTTTGATATAAAGTTTGGACAATCTCTTTTTTAATCAAAGTCTAATATATTTAAATAAAATTTGGTAGATCAATAAATATTTTAGTCCTACCTTTTAGATTCTCTTTGGGAAGATTTACAAAGAACTGTAAAAACAAAAGGAAAGAAACAAATAATTCAGAAGCCTCAGTCACAAGTTCATAACATTGTCCAAAACCCTCCTAGAATTATGGTTGCTAGGTTTGCTCCACTTACTCTACCAGTTGTTTTACATGACCTCCCACAAAATTATGCTCAAAGAATTACATTGTATGATAGAGAGGGAAATTTTCAACTCATCATCAGGTTGATAGGGTTTAATGATTTCATTGACCTTTAAGAAGTAGACCATCATGATGTTAAAATGAGATTGTTTTCCTGAAGTTTGTCTGGGGAGGCTAAGAAGTGGTTTAAATATCTCCCCACAATATCTATTCCTACATTTGAAGAACTTGAAACTCGTTTTCTTGATATATGGGAAGATAAAAATAATCCTTTACAAATATTGACACAATATAATAATTTAAAAAAGGGAAACTTTGAATATGTACATGAATTTTCTAGTAGGTTTATGAGGGTTTATATTTCAATTCCTGTTGATGTCAAACCCCTTGTAGGAGATGCTAAGTTACATTATGTTGATTCGTTTGAAAGTGACTTTGCCTTATTGTTAAGAGAAAGGAAATCAACTACCCTACCTGCTATGTTGAAAGATGCATTAGAGGTAGAGGAAAATTTAATGGCATTTGGTAAAATAAGACAAATGGCTAAGGAAAATAAGAGAAAGATTAGAGAATAAAATCGATCTTCAACTTCCTCCTCCACTAATGCAAAATTTGATGTTATGATGAGAACTATGGAGAGATTTATGGGTATATTGGTACTAGACAGTAGACCTCAGAAAAGAGATCAACTAGAGCAACAAATTAGAAATCCTTATTTTAGGAGGCCAACTCCTCCACAGATAAGACAAAGGAATCAAATAAATGCATAAGACCAGCAGGTGAGGCCTCCTTTTCCAGATAATTTTGTTGATGAAGAAGAAGAAATTGATCCTTTGGATAATGAAATAAATCACTTTGATATTATTAATTCTGATGTATATTTGAAAAAAGAATATCATAACATGTTTTCTCAAGAGGAATATTGTAATACATTTGAAATAGAAACAAAACAATATTAGAGGGGATATTAGAATGTTGTAAATGATCTTCAGATAAAACTTAACTTGAGAAATAAGGATGGAATTGTAAATAAAGGAAAATTTCCTCTTAATCAACCCTCTAGTAGTCAATAGAATATAGAAAAACAAAAAGAGTACGTTGTAAATAAAATCTGAGAGAATAAAAAAGAAACATTGAAAGAAAGTGATAAAACAATTACCCCTTTTAGTTTGCAAAATGAAATTTCTAAAATCAAAATTTCCATCCCCTTTAACGAGTTGCTGAAGAATAATGAATACAAAGAGAAGATTGCTAACATAGTTAGAACTAAGGGAGAATACCATCATGATACATTGGAATTAAATGATGATGCCCCAACTATTGTTCTTGGTCCCAGAGAAGATGATAGTAGTGTAGAAGAAGTTCCACCTTTCTATGTAAGTTTTAATGTCTATGATATGATCCTTCAAATGCCATGCTTGATTCAAGAGCTTCACATAACTTGATTCCAAAGGTTGTAGTTGAAAATTTGGGATTGGAGATTACAAGACCATATAAAGACTTGTTTTACTTTGATTCTATAAAGGTTAAATGTTTGGGTTTGATTAAACAATTGGTGGTTTCTCTTACCCATATTCCAACTAAGAGTATCATCATGGATGTAGTGGTTGCAGATATTCCCCCAAAGTTTGGTATGTTTTTCTCCAGGTCTTGGGCTTCAAAGTTGAAAGGAACCTTGTATATGGATATGTCTTATGCAACAATTCCACTTTTTGGAGAACAAAGAAAATTATATAGATAAAAAGGGTTTGATTATGTGTTCAGTAGTCAAGATACGCCTTAAAATAATCCCATTTATGTAGTAGATATTGACATAGGGTCTTCTATTTTTCTAAAATTATTTACATTTTGAAGAAGAGAAACTAGTTTTAGATAAACAAAAAGAAAATGTCTGTTTTGACAAAAAATAAGAATCCCTTGAACAAAAAATGAGAGCTGAAGGAGTGTGGACAATGCATTTTGAATGGATCGATAAATAAAGAAGGGGTTGGTGGATGTTTTTGGGTCATTTCTCAAGATAGAGAATTCATGGTATACTCTTTTAAGTTTACTTTTGAATGTACAAACAATGTGGCTGAATATGAGGCTTTGATTTTGGTGTTGAATGTATTGGAAGATTTAAAAGAAAACATGATTAATGTATATGGAGATTCTGAGTTGATAATTAATAAAGTGAATGGAAGTTATTAGACTAAGAATCCAAGGATGAGATCATACAGAAATGAAGTATGGGATATGCTTGTAAATTTTTTCAGTGAACACATAGTTATGGTGATTCCTAGAATATAGAATAAAATAGTAGATTCATTAGCTTTTGCTGCTGGAGCTTTAAAAATTCATGTTTATCCAAACACGAAATATGAAATTGAAGTTGTAAATAGGAATTCTATTTCTGATAATTCAAAATATTGCAAGGTTTTGAAGATGATTTGCAGATTAAAATATTTTTATAAATATCAGATGAGTTTGCTAATACAATTATTGATGGAGAAAAAAAATTTGGGAAATGTTGAAGGAGATGAGGAGCCCACATTTGAAAATGAGGAACCCAAAAAGATCAAAGGTATGATTGGTGTAAAGGACATTACCTAGCTCAAAAATAATTTTATTCCAAAAGGATTCATACTTTAGAGAAATTATTTGACATAAATGATGTAGCTAAAAATCCAAAGGTACAACCCTAGAAAGATGAAAATAAAGATCATAATATTGGAACAAAGGATCCACCTAAGATAGTAAATCTTTCAAAATCCTTGCCAATATAAGAGAAGAATAGATATGTTGATTTAATGAAGAATTTGTCTGATGTTTTTGCATGGATTTATGAATATTTGAAAGAGTATGATACATCCATCATTCAACACACAATTCCAATAAAACCATGTGAGAAACATTTTAAGTAGAAACTTAGAAGGATAATCGTATGTTACTTCCACTGATTGAAAAATAAGTTAATAAATTGTTCAATGCTAATATTATTATCACAGTTAGATTTTCAAAGTGGGTATAAAACTTAGTCACTGTCAGGAAGAAAAATGGTGAGATAACATTGTGTGTTGATTTCAGAAATTTGAATAAATTATCTCTGAAAGATAACTATCATGTTCCTAAGATTGACCATATTTTATAGAAAGTTGTGGGAGTAGAAAGAATATCCATAATGGATGGTTTTGTAGGATACGAGTAGATAAAATTACACCAAGAAGATCAGGAAAAAATAGTATTTACAATACCTTGGGGAACTTTTATATATACAAAAATTCCATTTGGGTTGATGAATGTAGGAGCAAGATTTAAGAGGGAAATGGACATTGCATTTGCATAAGAAAATGACAAATTTGTAGTAGTGTATATGGACGATATCACAATTTATTCAAAATTTGATAGAGATCATACCAAACATCTTGAAAAAGTGTTCTGAAAGTGTAGAAATTTTGGCATATCTTTGAATCCTAAGAAATCAAATTTTTCTATGCAAGAAGGTAAATTGTTGGGTCACATAATATATAAAGATGGAATTAAATTTGATCCTGATGGGGTGAAAGATATTCAAAAAGTGGAAATACCGAGGAATACAAAAAAGATTCATTTTTTTATTTGTTCGGATATTATAAACCCACTCAATAATTAGGATAACAAATATTAATCATTTCTGGTTAATTTCCAATCCACTAGCCTAGATTGTTGGAATCCACTTGCACCACTTGGTCAATGTTTTCCATATATACACCAGAAGAGCCTTTATCCTGACTCTGGATATGCCATCCCTAATGTCTTCACTCCCCAAATTACTAACTGACCCTTCCTACATATTCTGTCTTTATAATTATTTTATCTTGCTTTTCAGTGGCTAAGGTAAATATATTCAACTATGAATCTACTATCTTTTGTTGCCAACCCATACTCCATGATATTATATCTATATTCCATTATTAGCATTAATTTCCATCACTCATTATCACTCACTCATTCTTTATTCAATTCGTGATCTCCTTGACATATTTGGAAAGTGCTTTAGTCACATATGGGGGTTTATCATATTTAGTAAACCTGATTTATGAGCTAGCATGAGTTGTCTTCTAACAAATGTATTTTTTATTTATAAGAATGTATTACCAATGTAATAATATCAATTATCATTTATTGATTATTCCTTAATGTGTGTTCATTATCCGTCTTCTTCTCTCCTTATGATAATTCTTTGCAATTCCTTGTGAGGTTAATTGCGTGCTTAGATTCTTAGCCTATTTATAGAATTATTGATACCATCAAGGCTTTATAATTATGACATGGTATCAGAGCTTTGGGAGCTCATCAATTATTCCTCCTTCTCATATTTGCAGGTTTATTTTGCATGTGCAACAACTTTAATATGGATTCAAAAGTTCCTCTACTTTCTCTTTCAACTATGTTGATTGTAATCCAAAGATGAGTGCATACTTGGAGAGGAAATCTCTCTTTGATGTCTCCATTGGTGTAGTGAGTGAACTAGAGTCTTATGAAGAGAACATTGACTAGATAAATGACTGTGATATAGCTTAGGGAGTATGTTTCTGGTAATGTCTCCCAAGATACATCATCTCATAGTTTATGCTCAGTATCCTTTTGAGCATTGGAACAATTTGGACAAAACTTTTGGTATGTAGGAAGAATAATATGAAGCATGGAGTGAACCCAAAATATTCTCATGTTATCTATCTCAAGATGTCTCAGCATATACAGTCTCTAATTAAGTTGTGCATGATGAATACGTATCTCATACAGTTCTTGTTGCTACCATTATCTTTGTTTTAAATGCTTCCTCTTTCCATCAAGAATCAAATATTGAATATCCATATTTTTCTATATCTCTCGAAGTTGAAGATACTAATTCATGTTCTTATGATACTAGTGATTAAAAATAAGTGACTAATGGAGCTTACATTTCCATTGTTGACGATTCATTCACACATTCAAAGTTCTCTATGTCTTCTATCATAGATTCATAGATCCATATGCCATATCTTTAATGACTTGTGCATACCTCCCTCCATGATGGTGCACAAATTAGTGAATTCCTGGATGTTTGATTGGATATATCAAGTATTATTTGTGTCATACCACTCACCATACTTGATTTCATGTGCTTCTACATCTTCTCCTTTGTTCCTGGCATCAATACTTAGTGCGTCCTTGAATATTTTGAACATCTCTTTCTTTCCTCCTTTCATACTTCTACCATAGATGATTCTTTACCAATTTATGCTTTAGAAGAGTCTAATGATGTGTTATTCTATGTTCATTTGAATAATTTAGAATGTATATCAACCTATGGATTTTTTTCATTCACACTCCCTAATCCTAATCCTTCTCATTTTTCCTACATGATCACTTTCACACATCCTCTAAGTGAAAATGAAGTTGGAGACCTTTTGCATTCACTGGGATACTTATTTCACCTATTTGGAGATGATTTTATCTCTACTTATTTGAATTCCAAGTCATCACATCATATTGGAGTTTATTAAAAATATCAACAACTTTTAGTCATGCTTAGACATCATCGGATCTCAGTTGTTCTACATGGCCCTAGTTTCCATCATGCAACTGTTTTTTATCCAAGCGAGTAGATTTCTCTTCTTCCCAAGAAGTAGATTCCTCCATACATCAGAATTTATTTTAGAGCAGCATCAACGACAATTCAACATTTTGTTTTCCTTTCATTTCCTTTCTTAAGAGAGGATTTTCCCCATGTGGTTTTGCCTCTTTCCTCACTTTTTTGGACAAAAATAATTGTAAACAATGACCATAGCCCTATTGTTGGGCCATGTATGCATCCTATATGCATATATATTTTTATTATTCCAGACATACCATCATAAATTTAGACTTAAAGCAGGATTTTGGGATATTATAAACCCACTCCATACTTGGGATAACAAATATTAATCATTTTTGGTTAATTTCCTATCCATTAGCCGAGATAGTTGGCATCCACTTGCACCACTTGGTCAACACTTTCCATATATACCCCAGGAGCACCTTTATCCCGATTCTGGATATATCCTGCCTACTTTATTGACTTCCCATATTAGTAGCTGTGACTTCCTGTAGATTATATCTTTATACTGCTTTTATCCTACTTTTCAGTGGATAAGGTAAAGCTAGTCAACTAGGAAACTTCTATCTTTTGTTGCCAACTCATCCTCCATGATTTTCTCTTTGGATTCCATAATTAACATGTATTTCCATCACTCATCATCAATCACTCATTCTTTAGTCAATTCTTGAGCTCATTGACATATTTGGAAAGTGATTTAGTCACCTATGGGGGTTTATCATATTTAGTAAGCTTGATTATGAGCTAGCATAAGTTGTCTTATAGAAACACTATTTTTCCTTTATAAGAATGTATTTCCAATGTAATAATATTAATTATAATTTATTGATCATTCCTTAATGTGTGTTAATTATTCCTTTTCTTCTCTCCTTATGTTAATTCTCTGCAATTCCCTGTGAGGTTAATTGTGTGCTTAGATTCCTAGGTTGTTTATAGAATTATTGATACCATCAAGGATTTAGAATTATGACATGGTATAAGAGCTAGCTCATCAATTAATCCTCTTTTTCATATTTGCAGGTGCAACAACTTCAATATGGATTCAAAATTTCCTCTAATTTCTCTTTCAACTATGTTGATTGGAAGCCAAAGATGAGCACATACTTGAAGAGGCAATGTCTCTTTGATATCTCCATTGGTGTAGTGAGCATACTAGAGTCTTATGATGAGAATATTGACTGGATAAATGACTGTGATATAACTCATGGAATTATGTTTCTTGCAATGTCTCCAAAGATACATCATTTCATAGTTTATGACGAGTATCCATTTGAGATTTGGAAAATTTTTGACAAATATTTTGGTATGCAGGAAGAAGAAGATGAAGCATGGAGAAATCCAAACACATCCTCATGTTATCTATCTCAAGATGTCTCAGCATCTACAGTATCTGATGAATTTGTTCATGATGAAGAAGTCTTTCATACAGTTACCGTTGCTACCATTATCTTTGATTTTAATGCTTCCTCTTTCTATCAAGAAGCAAATATTTAAGAGCAATATTTTTTTGTATCTCTTGAAGTTGAAGATCCCAATTCATCTTCTTATGATACTGATAACAAAAAATAAGTGAATAATGGAGCTTCCATTTCCATTATTGATGAGTAATTCACACATTCAGTGTTATCTATATAATCTATCATATATTTTGAGATCCATTTGCCAAATCTTTCACACCTTGTGAATACCTTCCTCCTTGATGGTGCACAACTCAGTGACTTCATGGATGTTTGATTAGCTAGATCAAGTATTATTTGTGTCATACCACTCACCATACTTGATTTCATGCGCTTCTGCATCTCCTCCTTTTTCTTGGCATCAATACTTAGAGCCTCCTTGAATATTTTGAACATCTCTTTCTTTCCTCCTTTCATTCTTCTACCACATATGATTCTTTACCACTTTATTCTCTAGAAGAGTCTATTGATGTGTTAGTCTATCTTCATTTGGATACTTTAGAAGCAATATCAACCTATGGATTATTTTCATTCAAACTCCCTAATCCTAAGCCTTCTCCTTTTTCATACATGATCACTTGCATGCATCCTCTCAGTGAAAATGAAGTTGGAGACCTTTTGCATTCACTTGGATACTTATTTCACTTGTCTGGAGATGATTTCATCTCTAATTTTTTAAATTCCAAGTCATCACATCATCTTGGAAATGATTACAAATCTCAACAGCTTTCATTCACGCTTACACATCATTGGATCTCAGTTGTTCTACATGGTCCTAGTTTCCATCCTGCATCTGTTTTTTTATCCAGGTGAGTAGATTTCTCTTCTTACCAAGAAGCTTATTTCTCCAGACATTGAAATTTAGTTTAGAGCAGCATCAATGGCAGTTTAAAATTTTTGTTTTTCATTTCATGTCCTTTCTTGAGGGAGGATTCTCCCCATGTGGTTTTCCCTATTTCCTTACCTTTATGGACAAAAATAATTGTAAAGGATGACCATAGACCTGTTGTTGGGCTCTATATGCATCTATATTTTTTATTATTTCATACATACCATCATAAATTTAGACTTAAAGCGGGTTTGGGATATTATAAACCCACTCGATACTTATGATAACAAATATTAATCATTTTTGGTTGATTTCCTATCCAATGGTTGAGATAGTTGGCATCCACTTGCACCACTTGGTCAACACTTTCCATATATACCCAGGAGTTCCTTTATCCTAATTTTGGGTAGATCCTTCCTACTTTATTGAATTCCCATATTAGTAACTGTGCCTTCCTGTAGATTATATCTTTATACTGCTTTTATCCTACTTTTCAGTGGATAAGGTAAATCTAGTCAACTAGGAATCTGCTATATTTTGTTGCCAACTCATCCTCCATGATTTTCTCTTTGGATTCCATAATTAACATGTACTTCCATCCTTCATCATCACTCACTCAAGCTTTAGTCAATTCGTGAGATCCTTGACATATTTGGAAATTTCTTTAGTCACATATGGGTGTTTATCATATTTAGTAAGCCTTAATGATGAGTTAGCATGATTTTTCTTCTAGAAACTCTATTTTCCTTTATAATGATGTTTACCAGTTTCTAATAATATCCGTTATCATTTATTGATCACTCCTTAATGTTTGTTCATTACTCCTCTTATTCTTTCCTTATGCCAATTCCTTGTGAGGTTAATTGTGTGCTTAGATTCTTAGCTTGTTTATATAATTCTTTCTAATATCAAGGCTTTAAAATTCTGACATTATTGGGTAGGTAAATTATCTAACAAAGATTAGTACAAGTTTTGCAGAAATTTTGAGAAATTTGACAAATATGTTGAGAAAATATAGTGACATTAAATGGACTTTAGAAGCTAATAAATCCCTTAATGATATCAAGAAATCATTGACGAAGGCACTTGTTTTTACTAGCCAAAAGTTTTCAAAATATTTTATTATCTTTTCTTTTGCTTCAGAGCATACTATCGCTGGGGTATTATTACAAATACAACCATGCAAATATATGTCCTTTAAGAAACAAAAGGACACTATGCAAACTTGTGACATCATCTTACTAATCCTGCAATAGAGTCAATATGTGTGGTATGATGTTATGCCACAAATATTTCAAGACCTTTTCTCAACCTCCTGAATCATTTAGATTTTGACACTTAGTAATTTTTCAAAGGATTCACAGATTTATTCTTACATGACTAGAGAGAAAGAAAAAAGATATCCAAGACTCAACTCAACCACACTATGATGATGCGCATGATACAACTTAGAGGATCTGTCAAAGAGATAGCATGAAAGAAAAAATGGTGAAATAATATATGGACCTGATAAGCACATCAAACTGGATGTGAAAATACATTTGAAATGATCTTTCAAAAAAGTCCAGTAGGTTCTCCTATGGCGTCATGTATCAACACAATTAGTTGGTGTATTTGAATCCATCTACAGTGTTAGGGGGTCTCTAAATCCATCTGCAGTGTTAGAATTTAGTAAATTGTACAAATTCATTGTCAAAATTCTAATTTTCCATTCGCGGAGTGATACAACTAAAAATAACCAAATAAATGACCAATTGCTATATGGTCAATTTAAGTTTAGGTTGGTGGTACTTGTGATATCTCAGTTTGGGATGGTTTTTTATAATTGATGCATGTACAATAAATGTATTAAAAATTAATTATGATACCTTGGGAAGGAAGTAAATATTATAAGCAAATTAATTCTACTCCAATAACATAACACTATGTATAAGGATGTTAATGTAAGTGGTGCAAATGATCTGATTCATGCATTAATGTTGAGCTGCGACACAAGAGGGGGTATACAATTTACTAAATTCTAACACTGCAGATGGATTCAGTGATTCCTTTCTAGGGGTATATGAATCCATCAATAGTGTTAGAAATAGGGGTTCTCTGATTCCATCTGCAATGTTAGAACTTAGTAAATTGTACAAATTAATTGTCAAAATTACAATTTTCCATTGTCGAAGTGACACAACTAACAATGACCAAATAAATGACCAATTCATATTCTTAAATTTAATGTTATGTGGTGATTTTTATGATATTTATAAATAGGTTTGATGGAAACAAGAAATCACAAGCTAAGGATCTAAAGGACAATGTAATCCTACTTAGATGTGCAGTAGAGATTATCAACAAAACTAGTGAATAAAATATTGAATATAATACATAAAATATACCATATTATATTCCGCACAATGGATCTAAGAATCTAATGTAACCTCACAAGAATTGCAACAAAGCTAAGTAGAATAATAGAGAAAAAATAATGAAGTAGAAACATAAGAGATAAAACTCAATTGATATAAAATCCATCTAATTATTATTCACCAATAAGGTTACATTTATAATACATCTCCAAGGGAGAAATTTGTGAGCCTAAAGAGGCATTTGAACTCCACACATGTGTTAGGCTTAGATACCATAGAAAACATCACTAGAAATAGTTGTTAGTCATGACTCCCGAAGCAAATCTATTAACTCAGTGTAACTTAATGTAGGTGGACCAAGAAGGTACATTATCTAGTTAACTGATGATAACTAATGATGCAGGGTGCATTAGAGGTGTCCAGTTGAGTGTTAGTGGGAATCAAAGCTCATACTAATTCGGGTGATGAAATCAAGTCTAGTTAATTGAAGTTAAGATCCTAAATTATAGGAACTGACTCAAGTGGACCTAAAATCATGCATGAGGGTGCATTAAATACTAGAAACAAGGAAGAGGGAACATATGAGGATAATGAGGCTAATAATGAAAAAATAATAGTCTGGAGTGATCATGATACTTAGAACTATACACTAGGTGGTCAATCGATAATGGTCTAAGCACTAGAAAATCAAATAAATGATTAAGGATAATGTCTAGATTGGTTGAATATTCCAACACCCCCCATTAAGCCTGACTTATGTGAGGAAATAGAAAAATTAGGGCTCAACAACAAAGGATAAGGTCACCCTTTACAATTTATTTGTCCATGTAAAATGAGGAAAGAGGAAAAACCTCATGGGAAGAATCCTCCTTCAAAAATGGATATGAGGTACACTAGAAATAAACCAGGATCCAAATCTAAGTAGGTGTGAACTTGATTAGATGTCTGGAGGGATATTATTTTTCGGAATAAGAGGTTGTTTTTGATGTATTTGTAACTTTACAATGTATTCACTTGTATATTTCATATATTGTATTTCAATGGTCCCCAATGTTCCTATCGAGAGAAACATTAATATAATCAATTCATGTAAACTCATAGAGGTTAACCCTCCTTGTTGATCGGGGGGAAAAGTCCCCGCAGTTGTGGGGCACTAGGGTTATTAGACCCTCCTAGAGAAGTCAACCCTATTAAGTAATTTTCAAGTCAGAAACTAGTATAAATAGAGAGCGAGTCTCTCTATTTGACACACACAATCACCCAACTATAGTGCATAGGAGAGAGAAGAGGAGCTCACACAAGTGAGAGAGAGAACAACTGTTGGGGATCATCTTTCTGTCTTTGGGTTTTACTGCTTCCATTAGTGGTCATTCTATCTCTGAGGAAGTTGTGGAGTTTTCTCATTTATGGTTTCCCTGAGGAAAATATTTGTGTCTATTGTCTCTTGTGATTGATTGTTGTGCATGTTATTCTCTTAGATAATATCCTAAGATCATATTGCTTAAATGATTAAAATATAACATGGTATCAAAGCTAACCTGAGAATAAGACACTGTGCAGCTGCAGAAGATAGGGATTCTTACTTTTTGGGTCTCTCACAATAGATCATCAGTAAAAGAAGTCTTGGCTGACTCTCCATTGAAGGGCACATCTTTCTGTTGAAGCAGAATTTGATTCCGAGCATTTTCAATTTTTGACCTGTCACTACTGCGGGAAATTTAGGCTTTTTACAGAAGAGGAATTTTTGAGTGAGCCCAGCATAGGATTTATCTCCTCATAAAAATCGAAGTTTAGAGATCAAATTCAAAGTTTTTGGTTGAGTAAAACTCCAGGAAAGTCAAACCCTAGTTTGACCCCGGGCTTGAAAAACCCTCAAATACTAAAACTGGTAGTTTTGGTACATTCACTATATCTCGAGATTGCAGAAGGCTCAGGAGCCGAAATTGTCACAGGACGAATATAAAATCCTGATGTACCATTTGTAAACATTTCAGCCTCATATTTTCCATATTCTTGGATATATTAATTAGGGTTGCAACCTCTTCCAGGATTCATCCCTAAACAAGACACCTAGGGAGAATTGTTATATCTTGGGATACAAAGCTCCAAATGAAATTTCTCAAGATGTTTAAGATAGGGCATAGATTGTAATTTCTATGGTAAATGTTTTAGACCCCTAATATGAAAAAGTGAGACGTGGCAGTCTGTACATGTTCTCCAGGCTGAACAGTCCTGAAATAAGTCACCTAGGGAAAACTATCATAAGTCCCAATTGGTAAAACCAATTCTATGAAAAAGTATGGTGTTGGAAAGATGACAGATGAGGATACCTTAGTATGCAATTTTAGACATAGATGAGCATTAATTTTAGATATACCGCAAAAACAATATCAGGAATTTCTACAGAAGAAATTGGAAAACTAGGGCTTCATGTTCCAGGAGCTTCCTTCCACTGTTTTCAGAAAAGGAGTACTTAGATAGCTCACCTTGAAGGGGCCCATTTTCTATCCAATCAGAAGTTTGAGATTCCAATTTTTGAAAATTAGGGTTTCTCTGACAAACCCTAGATCAACCAGCTCTGGAGCTAGGATGGACACCTCAAATCAGTAAGATCTAATCATTTTCTATTTACATTTGAGGTTCTCATTTCAAAATGACTAATCACACTAGCTTGATGAAAATATTGGTGAAGCTGTTAAATTTCGAGCATGGAAGTATAGGATTTCACTGGTTCTTGAAGAAAATGAATTTGACACCTACACAAGTGGAGATGTGGACACCTACACAAGTGGAGATGTTCTAGTTCTAGAGGGAGATGAGGCTACGGCCTTACACAAGAATAACTTGGTCAAGGACAAGAGGATTATTGCTGATTCAATCAAGGATCACCTCATACCACAAGTGTCTTCCCTAAAGACACCTAAAGATATGTTTGATTCCTTGACCAAGCTATTTTAAGGGAAGAACATAAATCAGAATATGACTTTGAGAAACCAATTGAAGAATGTAAGGATCCAGAATGTAGATACCATACAGTCATACTTTACAAGGGTCTCTCAAATCAAATAACAACTTGAAGCAGTGGATGAAGCAGTAGAGAATGAAAAAATTGTGATAACCACCTTAAATGGCCTCCCAGGATCATGGGATTCATTCATTTGAGAAATGTGTGCTAGAAGGAAGTGATTACCTTTAGCAGACTCTGGGAAGAGTGCACACAAGATGAATCTCGACTCATTATAAGAGAAAATAATATGGGAGAAACTGAAGATATAGTTCTCATGATTCAAAGAAGATCCCTCAACCGATGAGGAATATGAAGGACTCAACTCTTAAAGAAACTCTTATCCATCTTATAATTTGGATAAGAAATGGTGTTGTTAGGAATGAAGAAGATGATGAAGCTGAAAGAAGGAGTCTACCCATGAAACAAATAAAGATAAGTATTCAATTGTCATTTCATGATATGGTTTTGTTATGCATTTGTTTATATTCAATTGATGTGTTATGCATGATAGAATGTTTGCATTAATGACAATATACTACTAAGATGCATGTGATGTGTAAGTAGCTCATGGTGATATACAAATCTCCATTGCTACTTATCTAGAATACAACCTCTTTGCTGACATATTGGATTAGTGCACAATCTTAATGATGTCATGGTAGAGATGGAAGGAATCTAGAAAGTTTCCGTGCGATATGGATGAATGTTGTATTGGATAAAATAGTTGCATGATTATATATTTATGCATAAGAATTTTCCATTATGAATATGCCTTATGAAATGTTTCTAAGCATAAAACTAATGCATTTGACTTGTAGGAAATATCGTGTACCATCGCCTATAAGAAAAGAAGGATGAGACTTGTTCTGAAGAATGAGTGATGGCATTTAAAGAAAGAATCCAAAATGAAGAATAGTATGATGAGACTTCAAGAGGTCAGAGACACACTCTAGTTATGTGACACTATTGAGCGACATCATTGATGCAGAACCTTCCAGCTATGAATAAGTAGCCAAGAACAAAGGGAAAGAGAGTACCAGTTCAAGAAGAATGATGTCTAGGATGCGGTATTGAGACCTGAAGGGAAGTCCATAGTGATTTCCATGTGAATATACAAGATCCATCATGCAATATATGGAAACATCATGGGATTTTAGGAAATATTTGTAGCATGAGGCTTCTCACGGAAAGAAGGTATAAAATACGAAGACACATTTCCATCCTCTGGAAGTGAAGACACATGACAGACATAATAATGTGTGCAAATTAAAGAAGGCCTTGTATGATCTCAGAAGACACCCATGGGATAACACATACATGAGGAGCTTGAAAATCACCTAGAGTGATGAAGATATTAACCTTTTATACAAGATTGAAGATGAAATCCTATAGAGGATGACAAGCTCATAGATGGGTGCGAGAAGAATTTTTGAAAAGGTTCAAGATAGAGGATCTTGGTATCTTGTGACCCTAGATGGATACATAGAATAATAGTAGTAGAGGAAGCTACTTGTCACTCTAGTACAGAATGTTTCAATACATAGAGTATGAAAGGAAGGGGGAGAATGATGCTCCACTTTAGAGAAAGTGACTGCAGAAGATCCTAAGGTTCGACATGGTACAACAGGATGGACAGCTTACTGATGGCTCTAGGATTTACTGATTGTAAAGAGGATTCCAACCTTTACTTCAAGGTTGAAGGTGGAAGACCAGTGATGCTCCTGTTATATGTCGATGAATTGTTCCTGACATGGAAAGAGTAACTCATTAAAGTTGTAAGAAGGATACTTGTTGTTGAGTTCAAGATGAAGGACTTGTGTATGATGCACTACTTTCTAGGCATGGAGGTGTGGCAGAATATAGATGGAATATCCCCAGGACAAGGGAAGTATGTAGTAGAGATCATGAAGAGGTTCGGGATGATGGATTGCAAGGCCATGAACACACCTATGGCATTGAAACTAAATCTATTAAGTGATGCTTCATAAGATACGGTTGATGCTATGACACATCGTTAGATGACTGGGTCCTTGATGTACTTGATGAATACGAGACCATATATTTGCTTTGCTGTGAACACATTGAGCCAGTTCCTGACAGATCTGAGACATGTTCACCTGATTACTGCAAAGCATATTCTGAGGTATCTAAAGGGTACAGTTGAATATGGGCTCAAGTATGAATTGAATCAAATGATTAACTTGGAGGGCTACATAGATTTGGATTGGGAAGGTAGAGCCATTGAGAGGAAGAGCACTTCGAGGTGCTGCTTCAGTATGGGATCATGTGTGATCTCTTGGTTTAGTAGAAATTAGTCCTGTGTGGCACTGAGTATAGTCGAAGAAGAAGAGGAGTAGTGAAGCTCCAGTTTTTGATCCAGATCAAGATCTCTCGAAAGAGGGAGTTCTAGCATAGCCAATGAGACAGGTTGTATGAGCATAAAATATTGGTGAAGCTCATAGTTTGCTCAGACGTAAAAAATCCTGTAGGTTGTCCTCGAATGTAATCAGTCTTGGTGAAGCTCATAGGTTATCCTTGGATGTAATCAACTCTGATGTAATTGTATGCTAGAAATGGCCAGAGTGAAGTTTGAGTACTTCAGGGAGAAGCTTGGTGTTCTCCAGATCGAGGTTCCCTCCAAGGGGAAGTGATGAGTCCATGAGCCCTTCTGACATGGTGGTAGGCTAGGCCTCCCATGGTCGGATGTAAGTGCTGAGCCCTTCTGACATGGTGGCAGGCTAGGCCTCCCATGGTCAGATGTAAGTGTTGAGCCCTTCTTACATGGTGGAAGGATTGGTTTCTCCCATGGTCAGATGTAAGTGCTGTTCCTTTCTGACATGGTGGAAGGATTGGTTCCTCCCATGGTCAGATGTAAGCGTAGAGCCCTTTTGACATGGTGGTAGGATTGGTTCCTCCCATGGTCAGATGTAAATGCAGTGCCCTTTTGACATGGTGGTAGTATTGGTTCCTCCCATGGACGGATGTAAGTGCTGAGCCTTTTTGACATGGTGGCAGGCTGGGCCTCCCATGGTCAGATGTAAGCGATGAGCCTTTTTGACATGGTGGTAGGCTATGCCTCCCATGGCCAGATGTAAGCATAGAGCCTTTCCCTAGATGGTAGATGGTGTGTCCTACCATGCTGATGGATGTAAGTGCTAGGCCTTTATGACATGGTGATAGGCTGGGCCTCCCATGGTCAGATGTGAGTGCTGGGCGTGCCTTTCTGACATGGATGCTAGATGTGTTCCTCCCATGGTCAGATATAAGTGTCGGGTGGGGCTTTCTGACATGGATTCTGGATGTGTTCTTCCCATGGTCAGATATAAGTTCTAAAGAATATGAAGACCTACATGGAGGCTAGGCCTACAACTAGCATGAAAAAGGGCTGGCTCTGTAGAACTTCTTGTGATGAGTAGAATTGAGAGATAACACCATTTGATCGAGATAGCAGAAGCAGTGATGATGATGATCCAGCTTTGATGATGATCCAGTAATGATACAACTTTATGATGATCTAGTGATGAATACTTGTGTCGATGAATTGTTTCTATAGAATACCTTCCTAGTTAAGAGGGAGTGTTGATGTATTTGTAACTTTGGAATGTATTCACTTGTATATTTCATATATTGTATTTCATTTGTCCCCAATGTTCCTATCGGGAGAATCATTAATGTAATCAAGTCAAGTAAACTCATAGAGGTTAACCCTCCTTGTTGATCGGGGGGAAGTCCCCGCAGTTGTGGGGCACTAAGGTTATTAGAATCTCCTAGAGAAGTCGGCCCTGGTAAGTAATTTTCAAGTTGGGAACTAGTATAAATAGAGAGTGAGTCTCTCTATTTGAGACACACACTCACACAGGTATAGCACATAGGTGAGAGAAGAGGAGCTCACAAGTGAGAGAGAGAACAACTATTGGAGATCATCTTTCTGTCTTTGGGTTTTACTGCTGCCATTGGTGCTCATTCTATCTCTAAGGAAGTCACGGGGTTTTCTCCTTTATCGTTTCCTCGAGGAAAATATTTGTGTGTATTGTCTCTTATGAATGATTGTTGTGCATGTTATTCTCTCATATAAGATCCTAATATCATATTGCTTAAATGATAAAAATATAACAATTGTTTCTCCCATGTCTGGATCATGTGTTTCACCTCTGCATATTTTACATGCACATGAAGGTGCTCACTATACTTGACCTTCTTGAGATCATCTCCAAATTAGAATTGAGATGCTAACACTAGTACATGTGAACATTTTTCCCACTACAAATCGTCGCTATATAAACACTTTTGTGTCACTATAATGACGAATAGGAGCTCAAATTTTCACGAAAAAATTATCATCATAGTAGCCACACTCTGAATATTCCATCGCTATAGCGACATAGCAGAGATGACACATGGTGATTGTGTCCTTTGATTAAAAAATATATAGGCTTCACTATAGCGATGTTTATATGTCGCTAGAGAAACTTCTTGGAGTCGCTATAGCGATGGAAGATTGTGGAAAAATCAAGCGACTAAGTCATATTTCGTCGCTGGATCAATGTATACTCCTAACTATGTGTCGCTAGAGAAACATCTTGGAGTTGCTATAGAAATGAAATATTGTGGCAAAAGAAAGTGACTACGTCATATTGCATCCCTGAAGCGATGTATACTCATTTCTATATAGATGTACAATTGTCAAAATAGCAACGCCAATGCATCGCTATAGTCATGAAAGTATGTTGCAACTAAGAAACTCCTAAGTACTTTACCACCGCTAGAGCAATGGTTTATCATCGTTATAGAAACATCTAGTTATTACCATAGCAACACCAATGCATTTCTATAACGGCGATAGGTTATCGCAACTAAGAAGTGACTAAGCACTGATTTTTCACTACAGCAATATCACTGCATCACTATAAAAACATCAGTACATCGCTATAGTGATGTTTACTGTGGATTTAAAAAAAATAGAATTCACAACAAATATTGTACTAGCTTCTCTAAAGATGTGTGCTAGCTATAATGTGGTCTCAAGATACTCCAAGTTAGATGAAAAATGTGAAGAGTCACCACCAAAGTCTCAATATCCTCCAAATAAATATCTCTGTCCACATAAGTAGGGTTCCAACATAAGTACAAAATTTCGAAATTGGACCAATTTATTTCTTGTACATCTTTTCTTTGTAAGTACACAAAATACAACATGACTAAAACCTTTGTCCCTAATGTCTTTATTAGCATAAAGGTTCAAATATATAGCTATATAAAATATATTCTACATCAATAAAAAATTGTTGGATATAATATAAACAGAGAGGAATCTATACTATGATATCCTATAGGTTAACAAAGTGAAGACTAAGCCTTGAAAACACATTTTGTATGCTTCCATCAAGAAAGGATTGATTAATTTCTAAAGGTTTACTTCCCATGGGAAGTTTAATATGGGAACTGAGTAGAAACAAATTTTGGTGCCCACAACAAATATGAAGAAACAATAAAGCAATGTACTTAATTGACACAAGCCTACTATGAATAAAGTCAAATCCAGAAGAAGCATCGGTCATTTTTATTCAACAATTAGATATTAAGTGTGGCAAAATCAACATCAAATTTTACTCATCATTGCAGCATTGCCTCTAAGTTTTGAGTCTAGGCTTTGCTCAACCATTATATGGTAAAGACAATTTCTATTGATTTAACTAAGGAAATATTGCATCTTTGCAAAAAATTATTTAAAATAAATTGCAGGTCATGAAAGGGAACTAAGATAATCATGCCTCAATTTCATTGAGAAAGAAATGCATGTGCTTTCCTTGATTGCATTTGCATCATGTTTGAGAGGAAGATAAGAAACTCAAGCAAAATTGATGCCATTATAAGATACCCAGTTGTGAAGTTTCAAATCTTCCTTTGAAATGTTAGTTGAACTGTAAATTCTTTTGCATACTTGTGTAATTACCATCTAGTGCAAGGGAATTTCCATGCATTTTTTAGTTTCTTTTTGCCTTATGTAGAGCATACATAAACGCCCCTTTATTCATGTCATGGAATTTTTAGTGAAGGAATTAGTATAAGATAGAAAACCATTTATAAAAAAAAAGTGCATACAACATTAGCAATAAGAAATTGTCAAGTTGCATATATACATAAGTTACAATTTCTCTTTCCAAACTAGTACCTTTCCATTGGAGCCTTCACCTAGAACAGATGGCTGTAAGATCCCCAAGTAATTTTCCACTAAAATTTAAATTAAATGAAGAATTGAGCATCTTTGTTTCCTTCTCAATTGTTTTACTAAAACTATGTTTATATTGTCATAGACTATATTCTCAATCCCCAAACACCACTTTTTGTATGGCTATGAATAATATACTTGATTGAAGGATTTCAACAAACATGTGGTTTTGATCTTCCTGTAGATGATTTTGTTCCTAATCCAATCAGATATTTACATGGTGTTATTGAAAACATAATCATAGGTTTCATCAAACACTTGCATCAACATATAGTTGTAGGATGTTGCTGGAATAAATATGAATATTGTATTGCATTCTTTACAAAATGTACAAGGGTGCTTCTAATGTTTCAACCTTAGTATCTTCTACTTCTTTAAACCAAAGTATTACTGATTTTCAACTTGTAATTACTAGATTGGAATATAGGGTTAGTCAAACATTGTTGGAAATAAACATTACCAAGTGACATATCATAAATGAAGAGAAATGGATCCTAAATCTTATTTATCATATCACAATGTATAAATAAGGGATATAAAAACTACTACAGTCAAAGGATTGAGAAACATCCATCCAACCCAAATATCCTACTTTCAATGGAATCCTTCTATCATATTTTACCACCATTTCCCTACCTCATACAACTTAACAAGTGCAATATTTCAGCTCTATGTTATGCTACCTTAGAATATGAAGTTTGAACCATTCCCAGCGTTGAATAAATTCCATTATCATGCTCGGTAGTCAATAAATTAAGTTTGACCATGGACTAGATTCAGAATGTCACCTAATGGTAGCATCTCCATTGGATGGCATAAAAGGACTAAACACTATGATCGAAGGTATGAATCAAACCTCACAAAATCACCATGTGGGATGCCAAAACATAAAACTTCTTTAGAGAATCTCTCTCTCTCTCTCTCTCTCTCTCTCTCTATATATATATATTCTAAAGAAGTTTTATGTTCTCTCTCTCTCTCTCTCTCTCTCTCTATATATATATATATATATATATATATATATATTCTAAAGAAGTTTTATGTTC
>LPNX010972132.1:150239-166013 GCA_001517045.1 Pseudotsuga menziesii
AAGAGAATATAATAAGTAATTACAGTCTTGGTTGAAGGAAATTATCTGTTTTTGTGAAAGAGATTTAAGGCTAAGGAATTCATATTTAAACATAGGCTCAATTTGATATATGGATATATGGCTGCTCTTTCATGTACAAGAAGTTAACATAGGCTTCCTTAGTTTCGTGGAATGGTATATGCCTTTGTTTTATTGTTGATTCAAGGTGTTTTAATGTTTGTTGCTGGTTAGAAATGCTCCCAATATTCCCAAAACTTTCACACACTACTGCATGGGTGATAAGAATTGGAAATTAATCCTCAAATTCAACCCAGAATTATGAATTAGGCCTATTACTTCTGAAATTAACCCATATTTAAAAATGATGCTCTTCATTGCTAATTAGATACACAATCATGGAGAATTAAGGTTGCTTTCACACCCAGGTTTTCCCAGACTTAAGGGATCAAACTTGTTGTTTCTATTTCACACACATAGGGATGTTGAGATTTGAGAAATTAATTCCTAGATTGCTACTACAGGTTTCTTTTATCCCCAGAAATATTTAGAACTCCTTGGTGGACACCCATGCAATGTAGGTAGTAACAAGATCTAAACCAAACAAAACTTGGATGATGTCTTGTGGAAATATACTTTTATAAGGACTTGTGCACAACAAATTCTATTGGACCCTCAAGTTTGGCTTAGTTGGACGAAAGAAGGATTGACCTCCAAATCTGGGAAGTATATAGCAATATGTGGGTTTGGTAATGGCATCATAAAGGTGTAATTTGAAAGGATAGTCTGTATGGTGCATTGGTGTGTAGCAAGTTGTTGTTCATATGGTTGAGCCCTTAGTTCATAACTATGAAGAGACAAAATCTAACTAAATATGATCCAAATCCAAGACACTACCAAAAGGAAACTGTCATGTCCCCGACCCTTCGACCGGCGAAGAGGACGCGACAAACACCAAAGCATACGCCAGTGCATATGGGAAAACAAACCCATGAACATAAACAAAGATAATGTGCTGAAATTAAAAGCTTATCACAATGCATAACTAGATGCATACCATCATACAAAGATGCATAATTCATCAACATTCAACGGAAGCAAACATATACGTTACAACATTCAACATATTCATCATTATTCGTTTAACACCAATATAGTAGATTAAATTGCAGAGATGAAATAGCAGCAGTACTTATCTTTTGATGAAGAATTCTTCCTACAACCAGCTACGTCGCTGCAATGTTCCACCCAACCATAGGCCAGCGTGCTCATCAATCTCTCAACAACGCTGCCACCCCTGAGCTGGGCATGATTCCTCAAGGAATAAGGGTCAATGCAGGCTTACACGTAGCCAAAGTTTTCCAACACACAGCCAACTCAGAGTTGTTCTTGGCCCTAGAGTGGCAAAAACAACTCAACATCAACCCAAAACCAGGGTGCATCAACAACCCAAACTCACCATGGCAACGATGGCAACTTACACAGTCCCAAAGCAAAGGAAGAAGACACAGCCAACAGATGGGGAAATCAGCAGCCACAACCCCACAATAAAGGAGGAGCCAAACTCCTAGAGGACAGAGGAAAACTCAGCCGAATGGATGTGGAAATCGACAGCCAACCCAACATCCATGAGCACATATCTCACACAGCTCACACAGTTCCCCAATGCAAACTCTGAAGACAGTCACACAGGAAGAAAATGGGGAAGGAGGACAACATCCAAACAATCTACAGCAGCCCAAAGTGTAACAGCAACACAGCTCACGTCATGGGGAAATTCACAGTCCCAAAATGTATCAGTGAGCATGGCTCACAACATGGGGAAAAACAACAACCCGTCCTTGGGCAATGAAGTCACCAAGAAAACATACCTCAACCACGCTGAGGAAGAGATGACAGTCTCCCAGCCTGTGCACTACATGCACAAACAAAGAAGAATCCTAACTGGTGTGTGAGGAGGAACAGAATGCCTCTCTGTGTGAGGATCTTAGCCTGCACATGAGGAGAAGGGAGCAACCGTTCCCTGCATGAGAGCGAACAGACCATCCGCGTGGAACCAATAGACCACACTCGTGAAGGTGAGACTAGGCGTGAGGAGGGGAGCGAACAGACATCCAGAGAATGGTGATGGAGGTGAAGACCCAGCGCGTGAGGATGAGCAGAAAGAATGGAGGAATGGGGAAGAGTGCAGTCGTGGAAGAGTGCATGAGGAAAACAACACCGACCTCTGCATGAGGAACATGAACAGACACGGAGAGAATGCCTAGCAGTGGAGGGAGTGGAGAGTCAATGCTTCCTCTGCCCCATGTGACGTGAGGAGGAAGAATCCGCTGGTGGAGTGGGCACGTGGGCAAGGACTGACAGTCCTCCCACAACCACCACCACTCAGCAATAACTACCTCAACCATCCACAAAAAGACAATAAAGAGGTTGGATGAGACAAGGGAAGATGGAAAAACAAAACAAGGTGGTAACACATGGGTTTTTCCCCATAGACCAAGGTTTGACATCCCCCACCCCTTATCCTTTGGAATCATGCCCTTTTCATTCAACGTTGCACTGCCGTAGCTGGTTGTGGTTTATTTTATTTGATGTGCGTATTTACATGATGCCATACCATAATGTGCCACATAGCACGACATACCATCGACAACTATCCCCATTGCCGAAACATACACAACCAATTCGATGGTGGGACCTTTGCCTTTAGCTCCTCACCATGATTAATCACAATATATACATCATGCAACCAGGGTCAAAACTGGGGTGTTACATTCCCCTCCCCCTTGGAATAACACCGTCCTTGGTGTTCCATTACATATATACAATACATATACAATTGCACATCAAAACTTCAAAATTTTGTAGATCTGTCTCACGTTCAATCGTTCACTTTGAAAATTCAAGACCAAGCCCCTCGGCTTCCACGGACTTCTCCTGCTGGTTCTTAGCTTCCAGCTTATCCCGAAGTCTAGGAACTTTGCGGCTATTGCCCTCATCATGTTCCCTCATTGGGAAGTCCCGGCCTCAATGATGTCCTCCGCATTTCCAGGATTTCACTGGCTGTTTCATCTTTACTTGCTCAATTTCCTTTGAGCCTTCAGGCCTGGACCGTTTCTCATCGGGTCGCTTGGACAAATGTCCCATCACTGATCCACCTTCCTTTCCTTTGCCGATTTCTCCCAGAAGGATTTTCACCTCCCTTTGCAAACCAATAGAGTCTTGCAAAATCTGGTGGTTCATTTCACTCTACCTTTTCTATATCTTGAGAATCTCCCCAAGATTCTCTTGGGTCTTGGCAATCATTTGAAGGAGACTTCCAGCTAAGTCCAACAACTTTTGATCTGCTGCCATGATCAATGTGCACCACCTGGTTTCACTTTTCTCACCTGTGAAATGCACCATTGAGATTCTATCAGACCAAGCATAGTATAGACATTAAAATCAGTCAGTTAATTACCCAATTGGCATGAAAGTCCAAGCCTCATCAAGGAGACTTTCACATTTTTCATGCCTTTCCCAACAGGCACACGAGCTCATTGATGTCCATTCTTGGGCAGGCAATTAACCACTCCAGCATTCACAATTTACCTTCAGCAAAAACACACATTCCATTTTCAGTCATACATGCATTCAGCAATCTTTTTTTTTTTCACAATGCATAAATATATATATCTACATATAATCAAAGGGCAAGAGAGAGCAGCAAGAGTTTTTCCCTCTTTGTTTTGTTCCATCCTGGAACCCACACCACTGCGGTGGCTTTTCATGCTCTCAGCCTCTTTCACTTCACCGTGAATGCTGGACCAATCCTTATTGGTCATGACACTTAGTGTCTTCGATCCATTCTAGACCTCTAAACCATGGATTCTCTCCACATGGTTAGTCTCAACTACTAGGAACCTCACGGTCTCACTAGCACCTTTTTCATTGTCGTTCAATCCGAGCTTTCCAGGATAGCCACATGTCCACATGCACCCCTAGGATGCTCCCATAGTCCTCGCTTCCAGTGATACCTATATCCAAACATTGAATAGGTTCACATGTTTAGTTTATTCTCATCTATTTTATCTCTAGAACAAGAGCTTAAAACATCATAACCAAGTCATATACACATGTATATTCATAAGCAAAATAATCCAATACTTATCTGTATTGTGCGTTGCCTCGTTCGTCCACAGGATCTTGCTTCGCTTTGCAAGCCTTGGGATCGCCTATGGACTTAGATGTTAGGTCAGCACGCAGGCTGCTCCACAACATCAAATAATTAATGTTTAGCCAGTACATCCTCATGTCAACTGGGCTTGGAACTTTACCATGACCATTTCCAGGTCTAGGATCTATTATGGATCCCTAGACATATCACAGCCCAACCTACACTTATACCAGTACACACTTATATCAACAATAACCCTTACTCCACAACCCCTCACAACAACCATTTACCTTTTACCTTTTACCTCTTAACTTTTTCCTACCAACACAAGCAATACAAGCAATACAAGCAAACTCATCAGAGTTATTGCTCTAAAACAGTAATCGTATTTCATACCATTCACTATCAAGTATTGAGACACCAGGAGTGCGTCCACTCCCTAGAGTGTAATCAATATTGAAAACCCTTTCATGACTTGACATCGGAAAAGTGTGCACTCTTCTCCGGTATGTGCCATGTAGGCCCTATTCATACTTAAGCAATCGGTCATCATGGAAATAAATCAAAACATGTTATGTATATGGAATTTTTAATGATTAAACATGCATATTCTTAGCAAGGGTCACAGAACACTTATCCATTTGCCAACGTAGTATGCCTTCGTTAAGGAGGAATGAAGGCTCCTTCTCTGAGTTAACAGTCCCTCGGTTTGCCATCCCAAATCCTTTTTTAATTTCATATTCACACATGTCTTACCGACATAACTTATACCACCTCACTCATGTTACTACCAAACATGCAGTGCAGATGAGACATTTCCAAAATTTCCAATGGTGTTTCACCTGAAACCCATTTCCAAGGGAAAACCTTCCCATGAAGTTTGGCTCTTGCAGGCCATCACACATGATCTTCCTGCAATGTGTACTCTTGGCACATTCATCAAATAGCCAAACAGTCAATCATTGTCTGATAATACAATCCCAATTGATTGTTCCATAACCAAGCAATGACATTAGTAATTAAATTCAATAAGAATTTGCAATTCTGTCTACTACAGAAATTGACTTGCTCAATTGTGGGTCTCTTGTAAGCAGCACTACTATGCCCATTATAATTTTATGCTTACTATCATAACATGAATACCCACTTACCATGCGTCCTCCTGACACAATCTCATACAAGCCAACAGTGATTAGTAGTCGTCAGCAATTTCTTAAATCCAAAATTCACAATTCAAATTTAACAACCCATTATGCACATCGACTATTTTCACATCCATGAGACTCTTCTCATAAGGTTTGGCTCTTTCAAATGGTAGATTCTGGCATTGGTCAGGGTCTTACCTCTCAATTCCATGCTCGAAATAATATACCTAAAACCTGAGCTTCAATCAACCAAACACAATCTTATGCAAGCCAATAGTGGCTAGTAGTTGTCAGCAATTTCTTAAATCCAAAATTCACAATTCGAATTTTAACAACCTATTATGCATACCAACTATTTTTACAACCATGAGACTCTTCTCATAAATGGTAGATTCTGGCATTGGTCAGGGTCTTACCTCTCACTTCCATGCTTGAAATAATCTACCTAAAACATGAGTTTCAATCAACCAAGCACTTGGTAAGTCTGGATGCATTAAACCTTTTCATTGCTACAACCATCACTGAAGCATTTCTAGAATTTATAAAATTCAAATACTTCCAACTGTTAGTCACATCAATATTATCAAAGCTCATTTACTTCATGCAATCATTATCATATTAACATTTGCAAGGCATAGTCACATCGTTCATGCAATTAAATGAAATGTTTAGATACTCCTTACTTCACAAGCGTATCATTCATACCACCTTGCTCTTCCATAGAGCATTTCTAGCAGCCAATTGATTATGACTATCCTGCATTCATAACAACCTTTGAAATGGTTCCTGAATTGTCATCAATTCATCATTTCAGTCATTAGTCATTCATAATTATCACATGCACTCATCTCAATGCATTCACACAATACATTACAACATTTGCACCTGTACTTACTTTCCTTGGGCTACTAAGCTCAATCAATATATACAGGAATGACACCTTTCTATATTCAAATGTCCACATGGTATTTACCTTTACCACCCCATGGAATTTGTCATAATCAAACTCTTACCTGCATGGGTCGTACTTACACCCTTGACATGACCAATTTGGTTGGTCCTTTGCAGGAGATTGCAGAATTTGCTCACCAACTTTTGTTATGGACTTGTTGCCTTATCCCTTTCTCCAAAGGGTTTCCAATCACATTCATTAGCATCAGCAACATACTCATCCGGGTCCATGTCATCGTTGGATTTTCCACTAATTCCAACATCAACGCAATGATTATCATTAGTGGTTTATTATAGACGGATAATCCTTAATATCCTAGGTATGCAAAGAATATCCTCTTGCATTTCATGCATAAAACTTAGGAAATGTAGTTATAATCAGCAAGTTAGGGTTTTAAGGAAAACTTCCCCTTTCAAGTCTTTCATCCTTGCATGGAACTCCTCTTCCACACAGCAGCTGATTTGACTTCATAGTCCTTGCTACCTCTGGGCATGCAATTGTCCATATTTGTCCATTTGATAGTAGCAGCCATCATTAGCACTTTGCTGCTCCATGTTCAGATCTTGGTGACTTACCCTTTTTCCCTACTAGATAAGCTTTCCAACGCCTATCCCCATGCTTCATTCTGACCTCGGGTGTGAAAACCACGCCGCTTCTAAAAATGAAGACTTTCACCAAATCTCGACATTCTACACACAATTGCATTTGGACTGGGTGCCAACTTTAGCCAACTGTAATCCACTGAAAAAAAGATAAAAACCCTACTGGAACAGTCAAAATTTGCTGGAAAATCCCATTTGAAAAACTCAAATTTTTTCTTCTGCAGAATCGGCTCTCATTCCCACTAATCCTCCGACGTATCGGCTGTCAAAACAGCTACTCCTTCTGCCGTTTCGGATCCCCCAAACCACTAGCTTCTCTGCTGTTCATCAGAAATTGGAACAACTAAGCTCTATCATATCGGCAATCGGATCCTCTAAAGTTTTTCGACATGTCGGCGGTCCAATCTTCTAAAATTTTCTGATCTTCTTCTTGTCGCCAAATCGGATGCTCAAACAACTATTCTTTTTCGACGTTTCAGCGATCTTTGGAAGATCTCTGCTGAAACCATGGCTCCAACTTCAACTATTTTCCTTCGAAACTTCCTTCTTTTCTTCTGCTGCATCGGCAGCTTCATCTTCTATTTTCTTCCAATTCCTGCTGCCGCATCGGCTACCCAAATGGCTAACTTTGCCGACGGTTTCCATACTTAGTCGATTTTTCAAATTTTTTTCAAAGTTTTCCCCCTTTCTACTTTCTTCCTTTACGTCGGCGAAGAAGTTCCCTCAACAGCCGCAATGGCGGCTTGTCATCCTCTATCTCCTTCCGATTGGCAGCCAAATCTACTATGGCATGACCCGATCGGCATCGGCGGGCTGTTCCATCAGTAGGCTAGTGCCTTTGTCTTCCGCAACGACGGGCACACGGACAACTTTCTCCTCCGATGGCCGACGATTTTCTATACTAAGAGAAATTTTTTAACTTTTCCGGTAGTGTTAGCAGTCTTTTCGCATTGGCAGACTAGTACCTTTGTCTTCCGCAATAGCGGATGCACGAAGAACTTCCTTCTTCCGATAGTCAACGATTTTGAACCTTCTTGACGGCGTCGGCAATCGGAATACTTTTCCATCGGGTGCATAGTTGTTTTTCCATCCGCAATGGCGGGCACTTGATCAGCTAATTTCTTTCGACGTACGTCAAATCACTTAGAAAATTTCTGCGATTTTCCTTCCAACTGTTCCCGTCGGGCGTGCTTCTGCCTCGCTCTTCCGCCACATCAGAAGTCCATCCCACTAATTATTCTACTACATCGGAAGTCAATTCCGCTAAGTGTTCCGATGGCTCAAACACTTAGACAACTTTTCAAAAAACATTCTTTTCCGCTACTGCGCCTCGTCGGATGGCCTTTCGACTACACCTTACGGTGTATCAGAGGATCTTCTCATTTAGTCCTCCGATGACCCGATGAGCTCGGCACTTAGAGAAGTTTTTGGAAGGTTTGCTGTCATCAAAATTTGATCTCTGCTGAGCAAAAAGCAATTCTGCTTCTGTCACTGCATCCTGGTGGTCCATTCAGGCCCATGCTACAACATGAGCTCTGATACCACTTTGTCACGTCCCCGACCCTCCGACCGACGAAGAGGACGCGACGAACACCAAAGCATATGCCAGTGCATATGGGAAAACAACCCCATGAACATTAACAGAGATAATGTGCTGAAATTAAAAGCTTATCACAATGCATAACCAGATGCATACCATCATACAACGATGCATAATTCATCAACATTTAGTGGAAGCAAACATATACATTACAGCATTCAACATATTCATCATTATTTGTTTAACACCAATATAGTAGATTAAATTGCAGAGATGAAATAGCAGCAATACTTATCTTTTGATTAAGAATTCTTCCCGCAACCAGCTACGTCGCTGCAAAGTTCCACCCAACCATAGGCCATCGTGCTCATCAATCTCTCAACAACATTGCCACCCCCGAGCTGGGCATGATTCCTCAAGGAATAAGGGTCAATGCAGGCTTACACGTAGCCAAGGTTTGCCAACACACAGCCAACTCAAAGTTGTTCTTGGCCCTAGCGTGGCCAAAACAACTCAACTGCAAACCAAAACCAGGGTGCATCAACAACCCAAACTCACCATGGCAACGATGGCAACTTACACAGTCCCAAAGCAAAGGAAGAAGACACATCCAACAGATGGGGAAATCAGTAGCCACAACCCCACAATAAAGGAGGAGCCAAAATCCTAGTGGACAGAGGAAAACTCAGCCGAATGGATGTGGCAATCGATAGCCAACCCAACATCCACGAGCACACAGCTCACATAGTTCCCCGATGCAAACTCTGAAGATTGTCACACAGGAAGAAAATGGGGAAGGAGGACAACCTCCAAACAATCTACAGCAGCCCAAAGCGTAATAGCAACACAACTCACGGCATGGGGAAATTCACAGTCCCGAAATGTATCAGTGAGCATGGCTCACAACATGGGGAAAAACAACAACCCGTCCTTGGGCAATGAAGTCACTGGGAAAACATACCTCAACCATGCTGAGGAAGAGATGACAGTCTCCCAGCCTATGCATTGCATGCACAAAAAAAGAAGAATCTTGACTGGTTCGCGAGGAGGAACAGAACGCCTCTCTGCGTGAGGATCCCAGCCTGCGTGTGAGGAGAAGGGAGAAACTGTTCCCTGCGTGAGAGCGAACAGACCCGTGAGTGCGTGTGGATCAACATACCATCCACATGGAACCAACAGACCACAATCGTGAAGGTGAGACCAGGCGTGAGGAGGGGAGCGAACATACATCCAGAGAATGGCAGTGGAGGTGAAGACCCGGCATGTGAGGATGAGCAGATAGAATGGAGGAATGGGGAAGAGTGCAGTCATGGAAGATTGCATGAGGAAAACAGCACCGACCTCTATGTGAGGAAGATGAACAGACACGGCGATAATGCCTAGCAGTGGAGGGAGTGGAGAGTCAATGCTTCCTCTGCCCCATGCGACGTGAGGAGGAAGAATTCATTGGTGGAGTGGGCATGTGGGAAAGGACTGACAGTCCTCCCACAACCACCACCACTCAGCAATAACTACCTCAACCATCCACAACAAGACAATAAAGAGGTTGGATGAGACAAGGGAACATGGAAAAACAAAACAAGGTGGTAACACATGGGTTTTTCCCCATAGACCAAGGTTTGACATCCCCCACCCCTTATCCGTTGGAATCATGCCCTTTTCATTCAACGTTGCACTGCCATAGCTGGTTGTGGTTTATTTTATTTGATGTGCATATTTACATGATGCCATACCATAATGTGCCACATAGCACGACATACCATCGGCAACTATCCCCATTGCCGAAACATACACAACCAATTCGATGGTGGGGCTTTTGCCTTTAGCTCCTCACCATGATTAATCACAATATATACATCATGCAAATGGGGTCAAAACCGGGGTGTTACAGAAACAAGTTGCAACCCATCCTTCCATGGCAGTGGCATAAGAATGGCTCCTTCAAAGAAAAACTATGGACACCATATTGGTAGCATGAAACTATATAGGCATGGAACAAAAATAGGTACATGAATATTTATTTTGAGAGAAATATTTTTTTAACCATAATGGAAGAACACAATTCATAAAATGGAGGAAGGAAAAGCACAAGAGTAATTAATTTTGGGCTCTCTATAACAAAAATTGAAATTTTCTCTTTCACAAGGTGTTTTACTATTTTTTGTTTCTCAGAAATGCTCCCAATGTGCCCAAAACTTTCACACACTGTTGTATATGTTGTTCTCTTTCATTAACAACATTAACGATCTATATCATATCTAAGTTGTTAATGAAAGACAACAATATATAACAGTAGCATGATATATCATATATGAACCAATTATAAAATCAAAATAAGATGTTAGGGCAGAGCTCCCTTATCCTCCGAAAAAATTCTTCTAAACAGACTTCAACCTCTTAGCGTTAGGTTACTTGCATGAGACTCAACTAGACCAACATACATGTGAAAGGAGAGAACCCAAAACTGGAAAATACCGTAAAATAGATCATCCAGCCCTCATGAATCATAAAGAGTAGAAGCACAACATTACGACCAACTCACAATAAAAAACGACAGCAAAGTACTCCAAAAAAAGTCATATAAGGTAGCGATATGGTAGATGTCACCTAACGAAGGATCTTAAGGTGAACACAAGGGTGCAAGAATGCAGAAAGCAATTGACATGGACAGGTCTTGCAAAGTAAAGAACAAGTATTAAAAACAATTTTTGGCTCATCCTCCTAGCTGATGTAAAGAATGCCCGCATATGGAAGGAAAATGCCCGAAAAAATGCACAAAAGGTTGAAAATGTCCCTATGGGAATGTTTAACTAGTTGCAAGCATTTGATATTAGTATTGCATGCATAATACAATAATTGCGGGAAAGATTAAGAAAAATACACGCAGACAGAAGAAAAATACTTGCATGAGTGAAGGAGATGTCATTAAAATGCACACAGGTTCTCTAATATATAAAATTGGAGTCACACCAATCTAAGAAACAAGACATAAACTTACAATAGATTTCACAGATCAATTTTACTCAGAAATGACATGAAACAATGCAATAAGGAGTTGCAGTTGTATATTTTCTTATCATTAATAAGAAGTAGTGATACAATGCAATACAATGGAATTAATAGAGAGAAAATTTGAATCCATGAGAGGTAATTCAAATTGATTGCATGAGAGTGGCTTTGCTGTTAATTAGACACCACTTGACACATCAATTACCTATATAACTACACCTTAATTGGCTCTAACTGACTCGAAAGCAATTTAGACTGAGTCTAATTGAATAGAACTCAACAGCATGCCAAAAAGTAGGCGAGGGAGCATATCCGACTTCAGTTATGTGAGATGAAATGAACTGCACTAAACTGGGTCACCAAAAGTAGGTTGAGGCATATTTAATCACTTCAGTTAACTAAAATTAACCAAAAATAGGATAATTGATGAGTAAGGCACCTTTGTAACTTTAGTTTAACTAAAAGGTAGGTGAAGCAACCTTTAGTTAACTGATTGGGACGCATATGTCATACAGATCGACCCATATTTTCTCCTAGAGTAAAGGAAGAGACTCAGTTAGGCTCCCCGATTGAAGGAGAATACCTAGTTAGGCTCCCTGATTCAAAGAGGAGATCTAGTTGATGATAAAGTCACATGTTTGAGTGAGAAACTTAGGCTAAGTAGTAAATCAGGATGATTTATCCAAAGGGAGGATTATTTATCCTAACATCCCTCTTTAATCATGGATTTGGATAATTTGGGCCCTGGAAACTAAGAACAAAGGTCACCCATTACAACACTGCTTAATACAACCAAGGAAATAGGAAAAAACCTGATGGGAAAGCTCATGGGAATACCCCCTCCCCCGCCTTTTTCAAAATTTTAACCACTTTTAAAATAATAAATAACAAACAAAATAAAAAAGATAAAGAGAACAAAAATTTATCATGGAATCCCAACTGGTAAAAACAACAAACACTTTCTGTAACTGCAAACTTACATTTTCAATTGGTTTCAATAATTTCAAAAATATCTTATATCTTATACTTGTGTCAATACAAAGTACCCAGTCTATGTCAAAAAATTATCCTACAACCAACAAACACTTTCTGTAACTGCAAACTTACATTTTCAATTGGTTTGAAAAATTTCAAAAATATCTTATATCTTATACTTGTGTCAATACAAAGTACCCAGTCTATGTCAAAAAATTATCCTACAACCCATGATCAAAGGGTGTACAAAATCAAGCCTCAATCCAACACCAAAAATACATTCCGCAAAGTCCAAAGAAGCACATAAAGAGCCATGAAGGCTTATCTAAGGAAGCACCTGGGCTGTAAAGTGAAAATCCCCCTGAAATAAGTCATTTATATGCCATGAAAACAACTCATCAAAAGGAGCAGTGAGTAGAGCATAGTCAAAGGCTAAAAAAAACATGAATATTTACTAAGAAAGATGAGTGAGCCACAAAAAGTATTTTGAATAACATAACTTAAAAGAACAGGATGGTATCACTCCCAATAGACTCGCCATCTAAAATCTCAATATAGGAGAGTTTTCCCATCTTAAGAAAAAGTGCTTCCTTGGATAAAACCAAATCCTTTTTGGTAATTGAAACAAGCCTGGCTTGACAGGTTGGTAATGGAGGGAAGATTAGGATCGGTGAGGAATCATGGGCAGGGTGAAATCAAATTCACAGACTTTCGACTCCTATGGTGGAGGAGCTAAATCAGAAAGGATATTTCTTTTTGGCTTAGCTTGCTTCCCCTTTATAGGTAAACCGCTGGACACAAAGTTGGATCAGAGCAGGAGATTTGAACTTGCCTGCACAGGCTGAAAGAGAACTAGAAATATATATTGCTAACTTATATCAGCTTCAAACGCATCTACGGGATAGGGAGGATGTATTTATTTGGGACTTGGACCCTGCTGGTCAATATACCCCTAAGGCAGGATATATAAAATTAAGCACAGATGGTGTGCTAGGAGAACTGATCTGGTGGTCGAAAGCCTTGTGGAAAATAAAAATGCCACCCAAAACCAGGGTCTTTATGTGGTGCGTACTGGAAAATAAGGTTCCTACGTGGGATATTCTTCAAAAAAGGTGCTTCCAAGGCCCTGGGTGGTGTGCGCTCTGTCAAGATGAGGAAGAAACTGTTCCATATCTTTGTCAAATGTCTGTATATCAAAGACGTTTGGAGGGAGTGTCAAAAGGTTCTTGCGAGGGCTTGCAATTGGGCTAGTATTTTGGTACTTCAGGATTGGCAATCCTGGAGAAGATTAGAACCTCTTGATTCTATGAGGGGACTCCCTTTGCTGGTTATTTGGGGTGTTTAGTTGGCTAGGAAGAAAATTATATTCATGGATAAATTGGTAACTCCTTCCATCATAGCTAATAAAGCTTGTGGCATTCTATTAGCCTTTCCTCAACATATTAGGGTTATCAAACATAGAGAGAATATGGAACTGGAACTGGATCGTTCAATGCCTTGGGATTTTTTTGATGGGGCATATCAAAATAATACATTCGGGGGTGGGGCTATTCTTTTTTTTTATCAGAGCATCATTTTTTTGAGCTTATGGTCGGGTTGGGGGATGGTAGCAACAATATTGCTGAATTGCTGAGCTTAAAAATCCTTCTATTTTTTGCAGCAGAGAAAGGGCTTATAACACTCAATGTATATGGGGATTCAATGAATGTGATGAACTAGATCAATGGAATTCAAACCAGTTGGAACATTAGACTTGAAACTATCTTATTTTCCATCAGGGCTATGATTGAAACTTATACAAATTTCAATTTCCAACATGTTTACAAGGAGAATAACAGGATTGTAGACAGGGCTTCGAAGGAGGGCTTAGAGGTGGAGGTGGGCAGGTGGAATATTAGGGAGTCTCTAGATGGACTCGTATAGGATTACTATCACCGAAATTTTATGGAGGGGGCTGGTTTATGGTTTTCTGCTTTATTTTGTTCACCTCTATCAGAACTATGTGGACTTTGGATATATTGAAGGATATATTATTTGATCCGTTTCATATATTATATTTTTTGGAGGTGGTGATTTGCCTTATATGACTCGGTTTTTGACACTGGGTTGAACATATACTGTAGATTTGAGTCTGTTGTTTTGGGAATGGTACAACACTATAGACTGTGATGATGGTATATGGTTCTTTTTTGTGAAGGCATTTGGTCGAGGGACTCTACAGTGGCATATATATTCAGCATATATCCATACATTATGTTTTATATTTTACTTAAAATACATAGACTGTGTATATTCTGAATGTAATTTTGTTCTCAATATGATGATATAAAGTTACACTTTTTTTCCAGGAAAAAAAATAGTAACAATATATATCATATTTGAACCAATTATGTACTCAACATAAGATGTTAGGGAAGAGCTTCCTTATCCTTATAAAAAATGCTTCTAACCAAAATTCAACCACTTAGCGTTATGTTACTTACATGAGACTCAACTAGAATAACATACCTGTGAAAGGAGAGAACCCATAACTGGAAAAGATCCTAAAATAGGTCATCCAACCCTCACAAATAAAAAATAGTAGCAGTACAGTAGTATGACCAACTCACAATAAAAAATGACAGCAAAGTACTCCAAAAAAGTCATATAAGGTAGCGCTATGGTGGATGGAACCTAAGGAGGGATCTTAAGGTCAGCATAAGGGTGGGAAAACCCCCTGAGGGGTCACTCTAGTCATCACCAAGTTGAACATCAACATTTAAGGGTTTTATAGCTCAACGTTATCATGTAAGGGTTAGTCATGAGTCGCCACAAGGATAATCATAACATACAAGTAAACATGCAAGTCAACATAACATAACAACGCAACATGGAATCATACTACGCTCATGCACATCAAGTCAATGTGACACAACAATGCAACATGGCATCATACTAGGCTCATGCACATCAAGTCAATGTGAGGGTAGGTTACCTGACCTTCTCAATTGTATGTTTTCATACATCTCATGTGTCTCATGCAAAGAGTGGAGGCTCATAATCATCATCACTAGATAAGGAAGCTCATGTGGTCATATCATATTCCTTAGGTTAACTCAGCAAGGGGTAGCCATCCCCTTGAGGATAACCATAGTCCTCAGAAGATGTCACACATATTAAAAAATAAGCTATGCACTAACTAATACAAATACAAATCTTAACTGTATAAAACTACATTTGTTTTTTCTTCCATAAAGTCTAAGATGGGGACATCTATTTCGTTGTCATTTCCTATGGAAATTGTCGTGCCCTCTCTTTCTATTGATTATGTGGGCATTCTCTCCCATACCATACTTTTGGTACGTTGAATAGTAGGGCGTGGAGGTCGCTGGAGAGGGGCACCATCTACAAAATATAAG
>LPNX010972132.1:166272-179353 GCA_001517045.1 Pseudotsuga menziesii
GGTTCAACCATTTGTTCCTTTTCCATTTGAGCATGAGAAAGTACATGTTTTGCCATTCACATAAGAAAATTTATTACTACACATCATCAATTATATATTTAAAATCATATTAAATACTTCTATTTTATAGCATACATACATGAATGGCTAGTCTTCTTGCCACCAACATGAGGAAACTCCCACCATCATGTGGTACGTGTTTGGTACCGCTACAATCACTTCTTTTGTTTCTCTCACCCTGAAAACCAAAAAAGACATTTAATTTTCAATGTAATCATTCATGAATAGATTACACACATATATTATAATGATGGCCTTCTTATTTACCTCTGTGTGCATCAATGGGGAAATTGGGGTTTTCCCCAAGCTTTTTCGACGTTCCAGAACATGTTGAAAACCATACTTGAATCTAAGCCTCAAGTCTTCTTCAGTGTATGCTTCTTGAAAATAATTTCCTTGCAATTCATAACACCATAAAAATTGTTCGTGATAAATCAATTATTTGTTCGCTACAGTTACAAAAAATTTGGCTACAAATAATGATCGTTAGATTCTTACAATTCGTGCTCTTAGTTTTTGATATCCACCCGGCCCAGTTTATACTGTCCATCTTTTTCTACTCTTTCCTTTGTCTCTTTATAGGTGTCTAGGAGCATATGAAAGGTTTCAAATATGTTAGATATCACAACTTAAATATATTTAAAAGTAAAAAAGAATTGAACATTTTTCATTGAAAATATGATATGTGACATGCCTTCTTGAACCGATTGGTTGAGTCTTTCCTTTTTTTCTCAAGTCCTTATCCTTTGCATCATCCATGAGTTCCTTCCACTCCTTCTTTGGAACCATTAGAGGAAGCTCATACTTAGTGTTAATTTGCAAATTGTCCCTATAATCTTCCTCGACATATTTCAAATTTAAGCTAGTTGCTGCGGTGGCACTTTTTTTTGTTAAGTGTCATTACCAAAAAGTTAACCATGTGGTTCATCAAATCATCTTTCAATTTTTTATTTTGGGCATTCCATTGTGTATGAATGGTGGGCCCAAAAATATCCAACGCCTTCTCATGCAGTTTCTTATAAAAAACATTATTTCCTGCAAAAACAATATCATCATTAATTAAAAATAATTTGAGGTATGTGGCTTTGAATTACATGAGAAAATATTGAATTAATTAAATAATACCTGCAATATTTGGTATCTTGATTGGAAGAAAATCCTTTTACGCCAAGAGTGTAACGAGCAGTGATCCCTTGCTAACCACACGTACTACTCCAGGATAGAAAATTTCACATTCCATGCCACTCGCCTCTCTAACATCCTATGAAGTAGTATTGGGTGAAGGGCCTTGCTGATCTCCAACATCCGGTGAGGTCATAGCATCTAAAGGGCATTGATGGTAAGGAGAGTAATATAGCCTTGTTGGTACAGTAGATTGACGACGTGGTTTCATAGAATCTAAAGGGAATTTCTGGTCAAGAAAGTCAAATAGCCTCGTTTTTATGGTAAATTGACACTGTGTTAAACCATCGCTACTACCAATACCGACATCTACAAACTATACTTGATTCACAGGTGTTGCCTCCAAAACGTTCCTACAAAAAATAAAACTTTAATTGATTAGATCATATAAAAAATAGAGCACTAAAATAACATAAATGAATATATGTCATATTTCATAAAATATTTCAAAGATACCACTTATCCCATACTATACTATTGTTTTCCTCAAGTCGCCAATTGCTTTGAATTCTTCAGTCATGGGTGTGATTTTTATTAGTCGAAGAAGTTCTTGATTGGAAATTTTCAAAGCCTTCTTCACAGTTCCCATTGGGTTAGTTGAATAAAATATATCTTCCTTAGTGACCACCTAATTATTGTGATGTGGTGTGATCTACAAACATCAATAAAAAAAATTAGTTAATTTATTTTATCATTACAAAAATTCATTATAAAATAACATGCATTTTATAAAAAACAATTTACTTTAATCATGTTTAGGTACTATTAGGATAACATTTACCTAATAATCCTGCCACAATACAAGAAGTAACACATATTCATATTGAAAAGTAAAAATTGAACCATGTCTAATAAACGTGATTAATGAAGAAAATTTTTAGTGTTAATATGACAATCACATTTACCTGACTAGAAGCTGCATGCGTAATCTGAGTACCCCCCTACCACAATATAATAAGCATGATGTCATCTTGAAACATCTAAGTGTTTACATTGTTCCCGCACAATGTTTACAATATGCCCACATGGTATTTAGAATATTCCAACACAGTGTTTACAATAATTCCCACAAGTGGATTGGGATATCCCCGTAAGGGGATTGAATAAGTCCCACAAGGGGGTGACAATAAGAATATAAGGAAACCCTCATACCCATAAGACCAAGGTGTACCATAAAGGTGGATAACCAACCCCTTTCACCCATAGGACCAGCAATACCAAGGACTACAATCTTTATGAAGCTATCAAAGAACATTTCACATATTTAAGTGAAATCATTGTTTAAAACTTTAAAATATTTGTATTGTATATATTGCATGGATATTGGAATATCGTCATATAGATATAACTTGGTATGAAGTCATGTTTTATCCTCAAACTTTAAGGATACCTCTTTTAACTTGGTAGCTTGGACTAATCATTAGATTTTCCATTGCTCAAGATTTGGACTAGTTGGACTATCTTGATAATGTGATATCCTCCTTTTGAGATATTTTTCCCAAAACCTAGGAGCATTGAGTCAGTGAGTGGATAGAGAATAGTCATTAGAATTGGAAGAGACCTAGAAGAACATTAGTATGGATGGATGACATACTAGGAACCCCATCCCCTTGTACCAAGTCTTTACGTGCAAGAACCCCATCCCTTAAGTACAATCTTGTTATTAGCTTTATATATAATTTATCTTCTATTAGCTTCTTATAGTTACTTATGGTACGGTTCAAATAACCTAGAGTGCTCTAGATTCTCTTACGCTTTTCCACACAGGTGGTATGATTTGTAATAGAGCTGATTAAATTAAGTAAGTATGAGGTTTAGGTCTAATGCATATGTTAGGATAGTCCCACAAAAGTGTTATTTCTTAAGGATAGTCCCATAGAGTAGGTATGAGGCCATAGGGTCCAAAGGAAGAGTTTTAGGAGGTTCCTGAGTCGTAGGTGTGATTCATAGGGTGGGTAAAAAGGAAGGCTGGAAAGTATGTTTCAAAGACATAGGTTATAATCTGAGGTTCCCAATGAGTAGGTATGATGCTGTGTTTTCAAATTTTTTTACTCCCAAGGATGAGTGCATAGGATGGAAGGTCTAGTGAAGAATTATAGTTTAGAAATCAAGCAGCAACGCAAATTCAGAAATTTCACGTTAACCTAGAGGTTTCCCAAATCTATTTCTTGTGAATTTTCAGGCTTATGGCTAAATCTGAAATATGAATGTACAACAGCAATGTTTCACTTCTTTTCAACCTAATTTCTCAAGGAAACCCAAGAAAATAAATGTCATTCAAGTGTGCTTTAACGCCACAAAGCTACAACCCTTAGGGCACATTTCTCCAAGCATATACCAGATCTAATATTCTTATTACAACAGATTATAACAACAATAAATATGATCATTTATTTTCTAGATATGAATTAAAATACCTTAACCGATTCATCTCTATGTTATATCAAATTAGTGTGCACAACCAACACTATAAACTACCCAATCAAGAAGATAACATAAGCTGAAAATAAAATCTAAAAATACATAGAATTTGGACAACTGGAGCATTTCATACATACATATATATAGGAAGTACATGTACATACCAAGAATGTATCACAAGCTAGTACAACCCAAGCTCCCCAAACTCTATCTGGAGAAACCATAAGAAAAATTGCTTAATCAATTCAACTTTTGTGTAATGTCAAATCAGTGTGTAGTGTGCACCAATATTACTGGAACCAAACTTAACCACTGGCCCAAAAAATCGGGAACCAATTGTAGCTAGACCAGAACATGTTTTATATAAAAAAGACAACTAAGAAATAAATAAAACATTTGAATTTCGATTTAAAAGATATATATTCATGTACATCAATGTGAATCCAAATCGTTAACCACAAATATGCAATTTTTTCTCATGTATACAACAAGTAAGGGTGTATATAACCAAAATATGCACCAAGTGTAGTTCTTATCATAACCAAAATACATAATCAAGGAGGCTCCAAATTCTCTCCAGAGACAAAAAATAAGCATAGTAAACATTCATAACTAGAGACTGGAATCTGCAACCATTCAATCATCTCTCCCAAACAACCCAACATGCTCTCCAATTGTGGCAATAGAAACCATCTCACTAAATAGTTCAAACCAACAAAAAGAATGAATCCCAATGAAGATGAGTGGACGAAGAATAGTCATTAGACCTGGAAGAGACATAGAAGAACATTAGTATGGATTGATGGAATCCTAGGAACCCCATCCCCTTGTTCCAAATATTTACATGCAAGAACCCCATCTCTTAATTATAGTTTTTTTATTAGCTTAGATATACTTTAGCTTCTATTAGCTTCTTATAGTTACTTACAGCACGGTTCAAATAACCTATAGTGCTCCTCCTTTGCTTATGCTCCACTTCACAGATGGTACAATTTGTAACAGGGATGATAAATTCAGTAAGTATGAGGTTCAGGTCTAATGCATAGGTTAGGATAGTGCCACAAAAGTGTGATTTCCCAAGGCTAGCCCCAAGGAGTAGGTATGAGGCCATAGGTTCCAAAGGAAGAGTTTCGGGAGGTTCCTGAGTCATAGGTGTGATTCATAGGGTGGGTAAAATGGAAGGCTGAAAAGCATGTTTCAAAGACATAGGTTATAATTTGAGATCCTCAAGGCATAGGTATGATGTTGAGTTTTAAAAGTGTTTTACTCCCAAGGATGAGTGCATAAGCCGGAAGGTCTAGTGAATAATTATAGTTCAAATGATTTCTATTATAAACTTTAATATCCAAACATGATAAGAAGCTAAGCACCATCTCAATGGTCCTTACAACCCTCACTGTAAATCCCGGTAGAAGCCCATACCTCATTGGATAAGCTCTTGGTCATGATTTATCCTCTGTTACCAGAAACATGATGATAATTCACATTTTGGAGAAAAAATGGGATAGAAATGAAGACAGGATGAAAATGGTTGTTTTCTACAGTCATTTTTGTTTCCAAAGGTAAAAAACCATTTCTTTAAAAACAAATCATTTCTCATTACATTCTCCCACAAAACAACTTTACGTTTCTCACAAAACTGGTCTCGTTTCTTCTCATTTCTGGGTCAATTTTATTTCTGCATCAATAATGAATTGCAATTGGTTAGCTTCTACAACATGTTACAACATGTTCAAAGGTACCAAAGGGTATGTTGGTAGGTACAAAATTTAATGGTGTTGAATGCCAAGAGTCTGTATGGGTTTAAATTCAAATCTAATTTCAAAGTTGAAAGAATCGTTTTTTGTGAGCTGCTAATGTCCTTCCTATTCCCAACACATCCTTATTTTGGATGAAGACCCTAAAGCGACCTTTTCTCTATGAATTGTTGAAGATCTGTGTAAGAATACAAAAGAGAGAATCTTGGTTAGCCTATACACCAGAACGATGTTAAGGGAGGGGTTTGTGTAACTTGAAAGGTATGACCATTATAAGGCCACTCTAGTATCTTGCACGCACACTGGTGGCTAGCATTACAGAAGGCATCATTTTGGCTACTCGGTCCTGAATCTTTCCCAAGAAGGCAAGAGAAGTCATAACAATTGAGGATGATTGGTTACAGTCTATTGAGGGATATTTCACAAAGTGTTGCGGGCTAGATGTTGGAGCCTGGATTTGGAAGTGTGAAACAATGCAATCTTTCTAGTAAGTTGTATCCATACTCCCCACGATAGGTTAGTTGCTCGAAAATTGTAATTGGAAGTTGTCTCATCATTTTCATTTCGTCAAAACACAACCTAGTCAGTTAATTTTCATATCTCTTAGACGATTCATTAAATTGTAGATACAAAGACTTTGCATATACATAGAAATCATGTTTTTCACTTCATCAAAACACAAACCAATGAGAAACATAATACGACTTTACCCCTTTCTTATCGATTTTTCAGCGTGCAGTATGAATTCCTACATATAGATTTGTCCTTATTTCCAAATAACTGCAACTCACGAGTCATTTTCCTAAGATTTCAAGTTATCATCCCTCTTGCAAACAAAAGAATTCAAAGGAATTTTCTTGTCCCCTAGTACTTCAAAAAAACCAAAATCCTTGACAAGAGGCGACGATGGATGCATGGAATATATCTGAAGGTTTTCATTTGAGGAACCAAAGTGCTTATGGCAATTAATCACACTGTCATACAATATGGTAATTCCATATGATTGATTGAATACATGGTCTAGGTCAAAAATCTTTCATTCCCAATTCATTATTATCCAAGGTAATATAGTGAGAGGAACACGATGTTTCTAAAATAAAACAATCAATCCATTCAAGATATTTGAAATTGAGGAAACTATAAAGCTTCTCGGTTAAAGCTACTCTAATATCGTTGTCCAAGATGGTGGGAAAAATGGCACCACTACTCATATAAGACAATTATAAACGTTATGGATTGCTTATTTTGAGAATAAATTGCAATTTTTCATTGTATTTAGTTTCCAACTTCACTTCTTGACAAAAGCCCCCATTCAATTTCTATAATTGTCAAGACCCATTGTTGAAATACACAAGTTATCCAATCTTAGAGTTTTGGACTTTGAATGAGACCTATAGTAACCTTGACCAAGTGTCACTTATTTAAGTAAATTCCAATTGATAGTGTTAGTTACACAAAGTTGATTTTGATCATCATTGCAATGATCTATGCATATTATCTCGACAATGGTTCGAGTACCAAACATTACCCAGTAGGATGTGGGATTATGGCTCTTCACAAAAACGAAGATGATGGTTTTCCACTTGAGGTGTTGGAAAAGATAGTGATGAAAGCATGTTAAATAACACCAAACATGCTACTCATTATAGTGTCTTTGTAATTGGCTTAAACTCAACAACCATTCTAGAAAATGAACCTCACCATCTAGATTATTAGGTTTATTTGTATTTTGTATATGACCACAAATTTTGGGCTTACTTTTAATATACCAACAAAGCATAAACATATGTACTGTTTTCCTTTACTAATATATTATAATTGAATTTCTTCATTTACAATTTCACCTATGTGATAGAATGTTGATGATGAATGATTTGTTTTAATTAAATTTGTGAAAGAAATAACAAGTCGCACATCAAAGGGTGATCTCTTAGCGCTACTTCCTTTAATTGATTTTTTGTTTTTCTCTCTCCTCGTTTCTTGTAAGCGAAACCTACAAATTTCGTTTCTCATACCATTCTTGTTTCTTGTTTCCTTTCTCATTTCTGGTAACATAGGATTTATCCTCCTTACCTAACTAGACCATACTAGCCCATACCTAACTAAACTGGTATCATTCCAGATAGTACGAGGCATGAAAGCCCTTACAATATAAGACAAGATTGTATATCTATCCACTATCCATAAGCGGGGAGGATTGTCAAGGTTTATAGGAAGTAGGTGAAGTATTTTTTTTTATAAAACCATCCATCCTAATCAATTGATGGAGGGTAGATAGGAGAGAACCCTAACTATATCTATCAATAAAACCATGACTGTATCTATCCATATTGTATATCTATCCACTATCCATAAGAGGGGTTTATTGTCAGGGTATGTAGTAGCATGGTTTATAGGAAGTAGGTGAAGTATTTTTTGTACAAAAACATTCATCCTAATCAATCGGTGGAGGGGATATAGGAGAAAAACCTGATTGTATCTATCAATAAAAACTCGACTGCAATTTATTGACTGTATCTATCAATAAAACCCTGACTAGAAAAAAAGTTAATGGATTGAATGAAAGTAGTTGAATTACCGAAGACATCTCTATGGAAAAAAATATACTTATACTGGATCTTGGTCCTGAAGCTACCTTAGCCTATGCTTTTCCTGATGCTGTAGTGACCTCACCTTAATTATGGGTCTCGATCTCAATTTGTCAATGTCCCTCTGCGTAGGTTTTGGTGATGAAAGGGGTGGAAAACCTTGAGGATAGAAAACCCCCAAATCTAGGATACCATTAAAATTGAGCTGAAGCCCGATGCCCACCCAATAAAAAGAGGCCTATAGGAAGAACCTATACTACAAAAATTGAGTCAAATAAGAAATTAATCTGTGTTTAGTGCAACTTAAGGGGTTCACCATGCTCACAAGATAGATTTCTAGTTGTGTCAAGGAAGGGGTTTGCTGAATGAACAAAATATGCATCCTATGCAACCTTGGAACCTCCTCTGTGACCTCGAACCTAGTTCATGGGTGAGGTAAGTGAAAAAACTCTCTTGCAACCTTGGAACCTCCTTTGCGACCTCGGGCCTAGTTCGTGGGTGAAGTAAGTGAAAAACCTTTTCTATAACATTAGTGTAGCATGGATTTCTCCTTGCTACAGGGGTAGGTATGGAGACAGAAGGGTAGGTTCCTGCTTGTAAAAATGCTGAAAAGAAAGATGAAATAAAATAAAGAACAGAATGAGGAGAAATAGCTAGAAACCCCTTTGCAAACACTGTTAGGGTTTAGCTCTAGCTACCTGCAAACAACATGTTAGAAACCAAAATACTTGCAAAACAAGTTAGGCAATAAACCTGCAAATAAACCATGGATTAGAAAGCAAATAAATCACTAAGCAAATACAAAAAATAACAAGCTATACCTTCTCTTTGGGTGGAATGGGCCACCATGCCCTGGCTTGAAGAAGCATCTCTCTCTTGGATGGGGGAGATATGGCTCATTGGAGATGGAGGAGAGGGAGTGTGGGTGGCTTGAGAGACAAAGGGTCTCAAGGCATTCACGAGTAGCATAACAGTATGCAAAGGAGAAGTGTTTTGAGAGTGACCCCCCACCCTCCTTTTATAGCTTTTTTGGGGTTTTAGGGTTTTAAGCCCTTGGTCCGGGATTTAGCCACTTTTTTGGGCTTTTAGCCCCTTCCGCCCTAATTTTAGCTCCTTTTAGGGTTTTAGCCCCTTTTTGGGGGCTTTAGCTCCTAGGAGAGTATTTTAGGCTCCTTTTTGGGGTTTTTAAGCCCTTTTATTCATCCTTAAGCATTTTTGAGGGTGTCGGGGTCTAATGGAGGTTCATGAAGTGGTGTCCTTGGGTGGTGTAGGTCATGGAGAGCTTAGTGAGGGATTTTTTGGGTTAACAGATTGCCCCCTGATGTGTGAGGGCAGGAGCTCATCGTATGGATGACGAACATCATAGGATTTGCTGCGGTGAGGTGGTGCTTCTAGGGCTGGGGCATGGTGGCTTTTGGTTTTTGTATTAATATGGTTCCCATCAATGGGTGAGATACAAATAATGTGTGACATGTATATGGATGAGGTAGGAATCCCCATGCTTGTGACAATGTCAAAAGAATAATTTGATTTATGCTCTAAAATACAAGAGCCGATCATATATAACTGATGATACAATAATCGTTACCTCAATGTGAAGCTGGATACAATACTGATCTGGTACATTGGACTCATGTCATTCTCATGGAATGTTATATCTTCATGACTGATGGTCTACTAGATCTGGAATGGTACATAGCTGTGTGGACTTGCTGATTGAGAGTTAGAGTCTCTGTGGTACAAGTATGCTATATCAATCATAAAGGTATATCGAAGCATTGCTGGGGCTTCTAAAAACTGTCTCCAACATAAGCCAGAAATCATAAGGGACATAACATGTTTAGGTCCCTCGAATAGACACATCAATGTGCTATATTCAGGTGACATTTGGGGTCTTCGACCAAGTACTGTGCGGACCAGACCCTATACGAATATCAACGGTGCGATGATATAGTTGGAGTCGAGCATGTGAGAAACAACCATCCCGAGAGGCACTAAGGACTCCTCTCAAGTGGTCCAAGGAACTCATCAATGAGGTTAATGAAACTAGGATACAAGGACCTCTGGAATATATGTGTTTTCATCGACAGAGGGAGACCTAGCCCTAATCAAGGCAATGATGTTTCCTTGACCAGGAGCACAAGGTAAATAACTGAAAGGTGTGAGACAATCTGTGGACTGACCCACTAAATGGGGGGGGAAGGAGGGAAAGAATTGAATAGGGGCAAGGGGAGTGTGGTAGACTCAAACTTCCTTGGTTCAGAGTATGACGGCAAGGCGGACCAGGCAGCAAATGAAACTGACTCATGGGAATGGGATCATAGCTGTAATAACGGGAATGTCACTGCAAATGGGAAATACTTGGAGGAGGTAGACGCTTTTGATATTGATGGGATCCAAGGAAGACACATTGCAGAGTAATCTGAATGAAGGCGACCCAATGGGGGAATGATGCCAAGCTATTTTCTATGGGGTGGTGTCTAGGGACACCGTTATGGTACGATCTCGTGGATTTTTGGCGAGCTCGAGAAGGTAAATGTTCGATGGTGCTTTCAATTTTAGAGAGTCTGAAAGCATGAAGAAGACTCCAGTGGGGGATCTTTTTCATTGGTAGTATCCTGTGCCTGAAAAAGGATAAAAGTGTACATAGGAGAGCTTTCCCATCCTGTAGGGGATGAGATACTTCTTTACCGTTGGTAGTCCAATCAGGATAGAAAAGGTTAAACCTATACTGACTGGATGGTCATTTAGATACTTTTACGAGCATGAATGAAACCAAGTTTGCTCAATAATATTTTCTTGATGAGAAGGCTGGAAAAGAGCTTAATGACAACCTGTGGTGAGGTTTTTCGTAAAGTGTTGCCCCTCTGCCCAAGAAAGCATAAAAGTATGCAGAGGGGAATGGTATTGGCTTGAGTGTGACAAGGAAGTCCTTTTCAATTGATGGTCTACATGGTCCACAAAAGGAGGTAAACAAGACAATGTAGACACCCTTTGCTATAATTTAGTGAGCGGGAAATGAAGCAGCTGTGATCAACTATTTTTTCATTGTTTTAAGGACTCAGAAAAGAGCTTAAACAAAACTCCAGTATGGTCAACTGATTGCGGTAGCACAAGTGGTGCCCGATGTCGGGACGGTGGAAAGTGGTCACGTGGTATGGATGGAGTAGAAGGCTCTCAAACATGCCAATACATGTGCGGGATAGATTGTGGTAGAGGCTCGTGAGTCAGTGCGAAAAAGGCACACAAAATGAGGTGGCTCTCGGACAGAGGTCAGGAGAGCATGTGTGTGTGTTGCAGTGGACGGAATTGACTACATGTGATGTGAGTGCAATTCTGGGGCACTTATATGCCAAATACATGCAAGAAAAATAAATCATTTTGTGGACAATGGTCCAGAAGTCCATGTAAGGTGTGGTGGATGGAAGAGACAACTATGTGTTAAAATACAAAATAAAAGTAAAAAATAGCATTCCTTAATGGGAGGTGGCCTAAAAATTCACATGAGTAGCGATCAAGAAGTGTGATACAAGTACAAGTCCATAGACACTTGCATCATCATGTCATGGCTCGTGAATCAAGGTGACTTGTGGGAAATGGTCCTGAAATTGATTTATTAAACATGAGACAATGGTCTCATAAAGAGATAGAGGGTGGAATTTTGAAACCAGTGGCACAAACGGTATCTCAAACGGAGTCTGTATGGTCCTGTTATGTCGATCGGAAGAAATTAGGTCAAATGGGGCCTATATAAGGTGGGGTCCACTTGGTGAGGTGTCATTGTCATTGTTCATTATGGGGTTGGAGAGGTGGGCCCTAAATCTTCATTTAATGATTTCTCTTGATCCTACCAATGGTTTCAAGCATCGCGACTTGCAAGTAAGAGCTCTCACTGAATCTCAACTTTTTGGTGGTTTATTTTCTGGATTTGGTCACCCGGAGGCCCCCTATGAGCAGTTTGGGGTTTCATGGGGCTAAGTTGCACCTTTTGAAGGAAAAGGTGTGACCAGGTCACATCTGTGGGGAAATTTTGAGCAACCTAGTCACTCATTTTTCCCAAACAGGTGCGATTTGGCCTCTTTTGGGTGTTTTTTGATGATGGCAATGGCTCACATCAGGGTTTTTGCTTGTGCAGGATGGCTGAGATCAAGTGGCGAGAGAGAGACTGCAAAATTCTTAGGGATGAATCCTTATGTGACAAGAATGTGAGAGATACAATAGTCTGTTGTGGATTCCTAAAGTTCATGAGGATACCCCTCATGCGGAGCTTACGTTTGCTGATGCAAACACTGGTGAGTTTCTGGGATGCTGATGAGGAGGTGTTCCTCTTTCAGGGGCAGCGTATCGAGATTACGCTAGTAGATGTGTACTTTCTTACTGGGCTCCCTATGTTGGGAGTGGTATGTGACTTGGGACCTGTGTTGTATTGAGGGGAGACATTAGAGGAGTTGTAAGATCGACACTATTACGCTATGGCGTATGTGCACGGCTCCTACATCCTAATGTGTGACATTGAGGATTTGTCGACCCGGGTGGTGGCAACCTTATTGCTGCATATCTTGGGTTCCACAGGGAGCCACAAGATATTTGGTGAGTAGCTTCAGTTAGTAGAGCATGCTATAGGTGGCACATACTATGCATGGGGCCAGATGTATCTACAGGCTATTCGACGTCAGCTGAACAAGTCGAAGACTTCTAGTGCGGGTTTTTGTTTTGGCTCCTTCATGTGTGCTTTCTTTTTTGAGAAAGTACCTACACTTCGTCCTCATCGGTCTGTGCAGGATAGTGGTCCACGGGAGCCACAGATGTACAGATGGTGTCAGGTGATGATCTGAGAGGGTGGTGGTAGAGTGGGCCGCTTTTTTACTGAGTAGCTATTGGAGCAGTGGCACCAGCTTTCTATAGTGATTGAGGAGTACCCATATGTAGGTATGGACTACCAGGGAGACCCTGAGATGCCCTGACCTCTTGGCCAGGCTTGGGGACCAGCTGGTATGTATGCGTGATGTTTTTATGTTCATCTTTATACATAGTGTATTTGAGCTGGTTGGTAGTTTGTATTATTGATATATG
>LPNX010972132.1:179775-229622 GCA_001517045.1 Pseudotsuga menziesii
CGATGCTATTGAGGTTTCTGGGAACATGTGTGAATGTGAAGGATTCAAATGTTCTAACCATATGTTTAGTGCGTAGGTACTTTCTAAAGAGGTAGGGATTACGTACTTGATAGTGTTTGTTCAACTGAGAAACAAGTAGCTAGGAGTCTAAGAAGACATCGAGATGTTGAATGGCTAATTGAAGAGCGGCGGCTAAGAGGCCATTGACACCATCATATTTAGCTTGGTTGTTGGTTGCGGTGCCCACCCATATTTCGTCAATGTGGATCAACTCGTGCGATGGGGAGTAGATTACCCATGCAGCCGAGGTGAGGTTTGGAGACCATCTGCTTGCTCCATCTACGAATCCCATATACCAGTTTGAGGTGTGCTCCATCTAAAACAATGAGAGGAAATGATACATAAGACTCAATTTTGAAAAAATGTGTAAAACAAAAAATGGAAAGACTATAATACAAGTTGTAACGTTGTCACTCAAAGAGGTGACATTAGAGGTAAAGTCGTTTGGACTTTCCAAGGATCAGTGGTCATACCTTTGTGTGACATGATGAATCCTTGTAGATGGCCCGTGGGGACACAAAAAACACACTTGAAAGGGTTCAAGTGGATTCCGTACTTACGACATCATAGGAGGACTTGTCGCAGGTCGTCTATGTGTTGTGTTTGCTTCTGCGACTGTGCGATGAGGTTGTCGAGACAAACCAACATAATGTGAATGAGGTTACAGAAGTAGTGTGTCATGGCATGCTGGAAGGTGGCTTCGACAATTTTAGGCCAAAGGGCATGACTCAAAATGTGAATGTGCCCCATGGGGTTGTGAATGCCGTCTTATAATGGTCTTCTTTCTGGATTTGGATTTGGTTATATCCGGAAAAACCGTCCATGAAGGAAAAGGCCTCATGTCCGGTGCATGCATCGATGATCTAATTGATGAAAGGTGCGGGGAAGTTGTCTTTGGGACACACCCCATTGAGGTTGTGAAAGTCTGTGCAAACGCGAATGGTGCCCTATTTTTTATTCATAGGAACAGGATTAGAAACCTAAGTGGTGTACGCAATGGGATAAATGAATTCGGTTGTGCGCAAATTCTCTCTCTCGGCTTTAACTGCAGCCATTTTGGATGGATAGATGAGCCATTAATTTTGGTGTACGAGAGCCACATCAGGCCATGTGTCGATGTGGTGTTCCACGATGGATGGATCTAGGCCAGGAATTTTGGTGTAAGACCAGGTGAAGATGTAGCGGAATTCTTGGAAGAGAGCCTTGTAGGCATTGACCTAGTATTGGGGGCAGGATGCCCCCAGCATGATTTCTTCAACAATCTCAGAATTGGTTGAGATGTTGATTTTAATGGTTGGTGAAATGTTCACCATATTCCCTTCTTCAAAGGCATCTGGTGTTGGGGTGGGGTTCTTGAACCAGTCGACTTTCCCATGGATGAAATATTTGGTCTCCACGGAAAACTGGTCAGATTGTGGCACAAGTTCTTCGGGTAGAAAGAATGAGCGATGGTGCATGTCATCCCATGGGTATTCCAGGGCAGTCAGAGCTTCCAGTATCTCCTCATCATTGCTGAAGTAACGAAGAGACAGGTTTGATGGAACGTCATTGGAGGTGGAGATAAGCGGGTTAGTTGAACTGGACATCATGTAAATGGACATGGTGTCTGAAGAAGGCGGTGCGGGGTGAATTTATTCAATCAAGGCGATTTCAGACTCAAGGGAATGTTGACAGAGGTTAGCTAGAGCCATTCGAAACTCAGGCAAGTCTTGGAAATGGTGAGAATAATGGCCATACAATCCACAAAGGGTGCAAGCATGGTTTGTTCTTAATGCCTTGTTCTTGACTATTGGTGCGGTTGGGAGTTCAACCACGGGGATGTTTTTGTTTGTATCCATGGCATCCAAATGTGCATGAATCATGGGGATTTTAGGGCAATTCTGATTTGGATGGCCCTGTTGCTCATAGACAACGCAAGGTGGAACTTGTTGTGGCTCTGCGGTGGCTTTGGCGTTCTTTCCCTTGGCCCTTTTCGGGTGGGGCAGTGCGGGTGCGGGTGTGGCGGATGGCTTTTGCGGGTCGGGTGGAGGGTGAGAATCAACTGCAATGGGTTGCATCGAAGTTAAGACAACCTGGGGCATTGGTGGTTGAGCTGGTGGATCAAGATACCACACCAGAACTCCCAATGTAAAGTTGGGTAGGCTTAAGGTGGCCATTACCAGTTTTCTCATGACCCCAGGTGGGGGAAAAAGGAAGGGAATCGTATGGACTGGAGATGAGTCCAGATAAATCCATGCTAGTTGCATGTGGGGATGCGGTTGTGGTTGCAGCTGCGCATAATGCTGCTACTGCGGGTGATGTTGCGGCTACTGTTGGTGGTGCCACTGCGGATGATGTTGTGGTTGTGGTTGGGGCTGCAGCTACGATTGTTGTTTGGGTGCAATGGTGCTGGATGAGACCATGCACAAGTCTGCAGTTTCATTTTGTGTCAGTGGTGGTGACACTAACGGGAAAGGAGCCGTCATGGTGGTATTGGCAAACAACCCAGGGCCCACATTCAACAATGGGGAGGCTGGTGTGTTGTCAACCATAATGTTTATTACAGGGACAACATTACTGTGCCTAGTTTCCCCTTGTGGCTCAATGGTGGTGATGGTAGGAATAATGTTGGCAGGTGCTGTTAACCCTTGTGGATCATGATAAGTGAGCTAATCAACCATCGCAATCTTCCCTTCGTGGGGGAACATCATGAGATGGAAGATAGTTGATGTGACTGCTCTCATGGCATACATATAAATTCTCCCGAGGAGAAGCTTATAGTCCAGTTGAGCATTGATGACCTCTATGTCGATCAGTACTGTCTTCCCAGCTAATGTGATGGGGACATGGGGGAGGATTCCTTGGGATTTAGTGGGATGTCCATCATAAGGCCGCAGAGTTGTGGAGGACGGTTGCAGAATTGGTGATCCAAGTTTCTGCCAAACCAAGGTAGAAATAACACACATGGATGCCCTCTCATCCACTATGCACCGGTGCACAACCAGGTTCCGGATAGACACCGGGATTTGGAAGGTGATGGTGGATGGCATGCGTGGTTCTCCGTTCTCTGTGTCGAATGTGATCAGTTTGGAGTCAGAGGGATCTACTAACCCAAGGGAGGCTAGTAAGGCTTTCTATTGTATTGGGCATGTTTTAAGTACCTCAAGAGCGGACATGGTGGTTGGCGTTTGGGCCAAATCATCCACAATGCTATAGTTGACCGCAGCTCTAGTTTTGGCATTATTGGCAATCCTGCATATGGGGGGGTGAGGGAATGGGGGTAACTGAAGAGGTAGGTTGACTATTTTGGACGTTGATGTCGCTGATGTGTCAACGGGTTCGGTGGTGGTACCGTACTGATTCTGTCTGGTTTGCATGTTGACCTCTTTAGTCGTCATGGCTAGCAGGTGGTGAACACCTGTTTCGGCCATGGGTGGTGCCCCCAGAGCATTGGGATTGGGTTGGGGAGGGGGTGCGGTTGCCACCAATCCTTGGACTAGTAGTGGGTTTTGAAGCACCATGGGGAAAGGTCCTTGTGGTTCCAGGTTGGGTTGGGCTTGATTTGCAGCATTGGCGACCCGTTGGGCTTCGTTTTGAATGGCCTGCTTAGCTCGAGCCATGAGGGGACACTCAAATGTGTAGGGCCCATAAACATCACATAATGTGCATAGTTGGTTTGTGCGCAATGAGGCATTGCGTCTTGGTGCTATTAACACTCCATTTTTAACAGTTGATTTAAAGGGGCTTGACAGAATTTTGGTAAGGGTCCCAGCCCCTCGAATTTCAGGCTGGTTGTTAACATAGGTTTTGTCCCATGTGATTTGAAACAGTTTCTTAAGGGAAAAACATTCTAAAGGTGTTTGGAGCAAAACAAAAAATAAACTTTTACAAATGGAAATTTTTGACAAAAATATTGGCATATTGCCGCTCATCACCAAGAGCATCCACACATGGACCTGCCACATCAACAAACAATCCAAGTCAGCTATCAAAGTCCAAGCACCGAGCTCTCCAAGACTAATACACACATTGTTCCTTGGTATAGTTTGAAATGATTGGTGTTTATAAACAGTTTACAGGTAAGTGTTCCCTTGCATGTGGGATAATTCTCTCATCAAAAGGAAGCAAAATATAAAGCTTGAGAATTATTTGCATCAACGCATATTGGTGGAGAGAATATAATTATTTATATGTGGAGATTAATTAAAGTAAAATTTCTGCAATAAATAAATTGAAGAAATTAACACTAAATAATATTTTCATTTCCGGAGACGGAGAAATTGGTAATTTCATTAGTTGGAGATACAAAGAAATGGATTCCGGTTGAAAGGGAAATAATTAAAGCTCCTGCAAAATGAACATTGATCAATGATCCACATCAAACTCATTCACATCCAACGGCCAAAAGTAATTTCACATTGTGAAGTTGCACGGAGCAATTAAATTTTTCAATTTGCGAAATGATGTTAAATGGTAGATAAGTTTTGACGGTCAGATTGGAAGGTGAGGAAAATATATGGCTCAAATAAATTTCACATTATGAAGATGCACGAGATAATGAATTTTTTCAATTTGTGAAATTGGGTATGGGAAAAATGTTTTGACGGCTTGAGTTTTACCAAAATCCCAATCCACGGTGTACAATCATTTCGCATTGTGAACTTTCATGAGGTAAGAGAACTTTTTAGTCATTGAAATTTTGTATTGAGATCAAGCTAAAACATGTGTTGTTGCAGCATCAACTCACCCAATAGATCAATAGTGTAAAAACGTTTTCTCTTGGGAGAAGCATTGCTTGTTTAAAATTGCATGGATGGAAAGGAATTTTATACTGTAAATGTTGAGCCAATGAAACTTAAACTACAGTATAGAATGGTGCAGAAATTCCAGAAAGTTAAATCTACAAATGAAGGATTCAGCATTAGAAACATCCACACAAACACAGTATCTGAAACAGTAGAGCATGGTTGTTTTTTATGGAAAATGGTTGTATTAGTCATTATTTCAAATCAATTGTTCCTACCGAACCAAGATGATTTTTTATAAATTGAGAAAGGTTTTTTTTCATAACACAACTATCTACAATATCCTCTCTCATTTTTTACCCAGGTGCTATGGATTGAGAGAAACAAAGTCATCTTCACAGAGCTAATTTCTAGATTTCTAAAGGACTGTTTTAGTCAGTTATTTCAATCAATTGTTTTTGGCAAACCAGAAAGAATTTTCCAAAATTGAATGAGTTTTCTCTTAAGAACAGAATCATGTTCAATAACCTCTCTTAGTTTTTACCCAGGTCTTATGGGTTAGGATAAACAAAGTGCTTTTTACAGGCTATGTTTTAGGGTTTCCAAAGGACTGTTTTAGACATCACTTTCAAAGAATTGTTTCCACCAAATGGACTTGAATTTCAGGAAATTGAGAGAGGTTTTTCTTCATAACATGCCTATATAGAAAAATATCCTTCAGAATTTACAAAGGTATCACATGTTGAGAGAATTTAAAATATCGTCACAGGGTATTTTTCCAGAAATTTACAGTTTTACTGTCCGAGTCATCAGTTTCAAAATCAAATCCTGAGGACCTGGAGCTGAATAAAAGGAAACAAAGACCATTGGGTTTTGTTGGGAACATGGCCAAATACAAAAAACTCTTTCTATTTTTGCACAACTATCACCATCTAGGATATGCAGGAGGGGATTTAATCTTGTTTTTCTAGTAGTCCGCATTTTATTTTTTGTCTTATATGAATCATGGTGTGCATGCCACGTCCAGAGTTTGTTAGAGGATGTCCTTTTGATTGTAATGAATTTTGATTCCCAAATGTCAGTTTAGAGAATCCAAATAGCTATAAATATACCTCCTGAAGAAGGAGAAAAGGGTTGAAACCATTGTAACCTTTTGCTATGTATGTTTTTCAAGAAAGTTTTAATATAATCGCATAGCCGAGAGTGACGTTTTTTCACACAAGGATTCCTATGTTGTTCACACTTATAGTCTGTTATTTCTTTCTTATGTGAATGTTGTTCTAGTTTAACTTTTCCATTCTGTTTTTTTTTTTCATATTTGAGACTTAGGGTATAACCATTCGAAATTCGTACTTGCTACGCTCCGTTTGTTGTTTCAGGTATCCACAAAAAGATTCTTCCCAAGTTAATGTAGAATTCATTTCTCACAATGCTCTGCATTAATGGTTTGTTCATGTTCCTCCTTCTCACCAGACAAATATGAATGATTGTAATCGAATGGCTACCTTGCCCTTGTGATGAAAACATTTGCATTGAAGTTCTGATTATTTCTGTTGTATATCTTGACTCCATCACCCAATGATGCTGTATTTCTTTTCAACCAATTTCATAAGAGATTTATAGTTTCCATTTGTATACATAAATATCTGGCCCTTGCCATACATTTAGTGAGAGATCCCTCTCAAAAGAGTAGAAGGCCAGTTCTCTCTTAAAAATCAGTTTTGCTGTTACCCGGAGGCAGGCCTTTCTGCAACCTTGGGCTCATTTCTAGTGCTAACAAATTGGTGTCGTTTCCGGGGATGAGATTGAATATCATCCCTGGAAAGAATGACAGAGATTCAAAGGATAAAGAGTTTCTGTGGGAAAATAGAGATTCTTACATGTGAAGAAGGTTGTATCATTTGCCATGGCGACTCCACTAAAAGATTCTGGGAGGCAATTCCACTGAGGAGACCGATGGTCAGAAAGATAGAGACGGGGAGAGGTATCAAATATTCCTTGGATTTGAACAAAGGGTTTAGATCTAACTGTTGATGGTGAACAATGGTCAAACAAAAAAAAGGTCATGTCTCTTTTCACCTGGTGACTCCATCTGCGAAGGATCCATTCTTCATAATGTTCTATGGTAGCTCCACTATCAAATGGGGTTGCAAAGTTTGAGGAGCTGATTCAGTTTCTCCACCATCAAGATGACTTCTTGGGTTGCAAGGTATGCTTGGGCTGCAAGGTATGCTCGCTGCCATTCCTGGTTATCCCAATAAAATACCTTTGGTAAATTGGCAAATAGATCTTCCAAGATTCAATGTTGAAAAGGGTGATGATGCTGCCATCCATTTATTTAGATTTCATAAGCATATACATTAGCTGGGAGTGGGATGGCATGAAGATTCTTTAATGAAATTGTTCATGTTTAGTTTGGAAGGATATGCAAGGTCTTGGTATGAGGGATTTCCAGCAAGGATTTTATCCTCCCTTAAATACTTTCATACTATATTTCATGAGCATTTCAAAAGGAATTATCCTTCTTTGTTGTTACTACAAGATTGTTGCACACATGATAGAGAGTTCATTGAAAATGTGAAAGATGAGTGTGGTGATGATTAGTATTTGGATGAAGAGATTTTAGATATCTTACATGAATATTCATCTAAAAAATAAATACAAACCAATTGCCATGATATTCAAGAAATTTCCCAGCATTTAGTACTGTCTTCCTTGACTGAAGTTGACATAGAACAAAGCTCATATTCAACTAGTTATATCTCTCTTCCTGAAACTAATGATGATTTGCAGCATTCTTGTCATTCTCTGTGTGACCAAGAGAGAGGTTGGGATTGTCAATTGAATCCTTCCTCATATTATTCAACTTCCAAACTTTTGTTACAAGAAGAGGCCTCCCCTTCCCAATTAGAAAATTCCTTTTCACGGATGCAATCTCTTGAAAGTTACAATGCTTGTGTGATTGATTACACAGAAGATGATAATTCTGGAAAATATTAGTCTTGTGATCCCTCCACATGTTCATTTCCTGAAAATGCAAGTAAAGATAAATCATATTTTGAAATAGTGGTTGAAAGAAGACCTCTGCATGTTGATCAGATTCATATTACACCCAAAGAATTACATGAATATATAAAGCTCTCTTTGCTTGAAGAAGATGATCAGCCTAGTGATTTGAAAGGAGATGGGTGTACTGATTTGTTTTCTGAAGAATGCAATCAGCATGTCACAATTTCTGTTAGTGAAGAAAATTTCATTGCATTCCAAGATCAAAAGTATGAAAACATAGTGGAAACTAGACATGTTGAAGATCACAAACAGAAATTTGATATTGTAGATGAATGTATAAATTTCCTTGGAATGGATGATGAGTGAGAAGGATAGTTATTCAATCAATCCTAGGCTTTAGAAAAAATAGTAGTATGCAATGAAGAATTGAATATTGAAGAAGAAGATGGGGGTTCTCAAATGGATGTTTCTTTTTGTTTTTCAAATTCAAAATTTTTTTGTCAAGAAGAAATCTATTTGCTCGATCCTATTGAAGAAATGAATGATATTTCTGCTGAAGCATATAGAGAATATGAAGTTTTAAAATAAAAAATTTTAGATGAAGTTGTGGATGCCTCGCCTGCAAATTGCCACATGTTCTCCTTGCATGGTTCTTTTGAAGATCAGTTTGACAACGTGCAAGGGAATTTACAGTTGGGGCAGCCTTCTCATGGTAAGCAAATGACATAATTTTTTGAAGGCTGTCGTGTTTTTTATGATCCAATGGCAGAGTACATGGAGAATCTTGGTAGTGGTAATGGCTGGTTATATCTCTACTGTAAAGATCAATTTATTTATTATAACTTTGTGCCATTAGGTCCTTCAGTTCTATTTTTTATCAAACATGAAGAGAAAGTTGGTTTATGGGATCATTTGCTTGAGTGGATTCATTGGAAGTCGGAAGTTACTTGACTAAGCATTGATTCTTAGTAAGTAGGGTAGGTAAGTAAAGATGAATAAGCTCGACATGGTGAGCATTCCATTCAGCAGCTTTCAATTTGTTTTTAGTTTTAGTTTTGATTTTTAAAGTTCAGATGTGCAGTTGTAGTTGTCTTTAGTTTTTAAAATGTGGATGGGTGACAGGTTGAAAGAGTGGGATTTGTTTGCAAAATGGTTTCATTTGGTGGTTCAATTCAGAGCAGGTTGAGGATTTCAGAAAAATTTGGAAGCCGCCCAATGAATTTGGCACTTGGTATACAGGGGTTCTTTGCTACCTCAGTGGGAGGATAGCATCCCTCGTAGAGCCAGTTGTTAACACTCCATTTTTAACAGTTGATTTAAAGGGGCTTGATAGAATTTCAGTAAGGGTCCCGACCTCTTGAATTTCAGGCTGGTTGTTAACACAGGTTTTGTCTCATGTGATTTGAAATAGTTTCTTAAGGGAAAAACATTCTAAAGGTGTTTGGAGCAAAAAAGAAAATGAACTTTTACAAATGGAAATTTTTGACAAAAAATATTGGCATATTGCTGCTCATCACCCAGAGCATCCACACATGGACCTGCCACATCAACAAACAATACAAGTCAGCTATCAAAGTCCAAGTGCCATCTCTCCAAGACTAATACACACGTTGTTCTTTGGTATAGTTTGAAATGATTGGTGTTTATAAACAGTTTACAGGTAAGTGTTTCCTTGCATGTGGGATAATTCTCTCATCAAAAGGAATCAAAATATAAAGCTTGAGAATTATTTGCATCAACGCATATTGGTGGAGAGAATATAATTATTTATATGTGGAGATTAATTAATGTAAAATTTCTGCAATAAATAAATTGAAGAAATTAGCACTAAATAATATTTTCATTTCCGGAGACGGAGAAATTGGTAATTTCATTAGTTGGAGATACAAAGAAATGGATTCTGGTTGAAAGGGAAATAATTAAAGCTCCTACAAACTGAACATTGATCAACGATCCAGATCAAATTCAATCACATCCAATGGCCAAAAGTAATTTTGCATTGTGAAGTTGCACGGAACAATTAAATTTTTCAATTTGCGAAATGATGTTAAATGGTAGATAAGTTTTGACGGTTAGATTGGCAGGTGAGGAAAATCTACGGCTCAAATAAATTTCGCATTATGAAGATGCACGAGATAATGAAGTTTTTCAATTTGCGAAATTGGGTATGGGCAAAATGTTTTGACGGCTTGAGTTTTACCAAAATCCCAATCCATCGTGTATGATCATTTCACATTGTGAACTTGCATGAGGAAAGAGAACTTTTCAGTCAGCCAAATTTTGTATTGATATCAAGCTAAAACATGTGTTGTTGCAGCATCAACTAGCCCAACATATCAATAGTGTAAAAATATTTTCGCTTGGGAGAAGCATTACTTGTTTAAAATTGCATGGATGGAAAGGAATTTTATACTGTAAATGGTTGAGCCAATGAAGCTTACACTACAGTCTAGAATGGTGTAGAAATTATAGAAATTTAAATCTACAAATGAAAGATTCAGCATTAAAAACATCGACACAAACATAGTATATGAAATTAAAGCAGTAGAGCATGGTTGTTTTTTATGGAAAATGGATCTATTGGTCATTATTTTAAATCAATTGGTTCTGCCGAACCAAGATGATTTTTTAGAAAATGAGAATTTTTTTTATTCATAACACAACTATCTACAATAACCTCTCTCAGTTTTTACCCAGGTGCTGTGGATTGAGAGAAACAAAGTCATCTTTAGAGAGCTAATTTCCAGATTTCTAAAGGACTGTTTTAGTCAGTTATTTCAATCAATTGTTTTTGGAAAACCAGAAAGAATTTTTCAAAATTGAATGAGAACTATCTTAAGAACAGGATGATGTTCAATAACCTCTCTCATTTTTTACCCAGGCCTTATGGGTTAGGAGAAACAAAGTGCTTTTTACAGGCTATGTTTTAGGGTTTCCAAAGGACTGTTTCAACATCACATTCAAAGAATTGTTTCCAACAAATGTAGTTGAATTTCGGGAAACGGAGAGAGGTTTTTCTTCATAACATGCCTATATACAAAAGCCACCTTCATATTTTACACAAATATCATAGGTTGAGAGAATTTAAAATATCTTCACATGGTAGTTTTCCAGAAATTTACAGTTTTACTGTCTGAGTCATCAGTTTCAAAATCGGATCCTGAGGAACTGGAGCTGGATCAGAGGAAATGAAGACATGGGTTGTGTTGGGAACATGGCCAAATACAAACACCTCTTTTTTTTTTTGCACAGCTGGAACCATCTGGGATATGCAGGAGGGGATTTAAGCCTATTTTTCTAGTAGTCTGCATTTTATTTTTTGTCTTATGTGAATCGTGGTGTGTAGTCCACGTTCGAAGTTTGTTAGAGGATGTCCTTCTGATTGTAACAAATTTTGATTCTTGAATGTTGGTTTAGAGAATCCAAATAGATATAAATATACCTCCTGAAGAAGGAGAAAAGGGTTGAAACCATTATAATCTTTTGCTGTGTATGTTTTTCAAGAAAGTTTTAATATAATCGCAGAGCCGAGATCAACGTTTTTTCACATAAGGATTCCTGTGTTGTTCGCACTTATAGTTTGTTATTTATTTCTTATGTGAATGTTGTTCTAGTTTACCTTTTCCATTCTATTTTTCTTTCATATCTGAGACTTAGGGTATAACAATTCGGAATTCGTACTCGCTACGCTCCGTCTGTTGTTTCAGGTATCCACCAAAAGCTTCTTCCCAAGTTAATGTAGAATTCATTTCTCACAATGCTCTGCATTAATGGTTTGTTCATGTTCTTCATTCTCACTAGAAACATATGAATGACTGTAATCGAATGGCTACCTTGCCCTTGTGATGAAATCGTTTGCATTGAAGTTCTGATTATTTCTGTTGTATATCTTGACTCCATCACCCAATGATGTTGTATTTTGTTTCAACCAATTTCATAAGTGATTTATAGTTTCCATTTGTATACATATATATCTAGCTATTATCATACATTTAGTGAGAGATCCCTCTCAAAAGAGTAGAAGGCCAGTTCTCTCTTCAAAAGCGGTTTTGCTGTTACCCAGAGGCGGGCCTTTCCGCAACCTTGGGCTCATTTTTGGTGCTAACAGGTGCATTTGGTCGTGGGGGGTTTTGAGCTAGCCGGTTTACCGTGGCGTTGTTGGGAGGGTTCACTTGTTGATTTCCTCCCTGTGGTTGGTTGTTGTCTTGGTTCCGTGGTCAATTATATCTAGCTTTCCCTTATTGATTGTTGGGGGTAGGCTAGTTGGGATGATTTTGTTGTACGAACACTTGTCCCAATGGAGCAGGTGGAGTGGGGGTAGGGGCTTGAAATGCTTGCACTGGTGGTGCATAGTATATTTGAGTGGGATGTGGTGCCACAAATGTGGGAATTTTCCCCACATATTGCTGTGTAGGCCAAGCCATGGCCTAAGCCTGCTACGATGGCGTATGTTGTGCGTAGGAAGTTGTTGCTCTGGACTGGGACATCATTCTAGTGTAGTCCGGAGCTTGGTTTTGGTAAGCAACATTAGCAGTGTTGCTTGGTTGTGATGGAACTGTAGGTGGTGTTGGTCGGTGTTGTGGCTATTGGGAAACTGATCCTATGATGCCATCTGTAGCATGGGATGCCCCTGGTGCATCGCGGTAAGAGGTGCCTGCATGGGGAGCATCTGGGATGACAATGTACAAGTATCCAGAATGAGAACAGATCAGGTCAAACTGTTGGGCTTTCAGTATGGCCTCTTCTTCGGATTGAGGACGTTCGGATGTGACATCCTTTGCTATGGGTGGGAGCAAGGTCTTGAGGAACCAATCCAAGAAGATCCTGTCGTCAAGTTGGATTTTACGTAGGCTACGATGTCACTGCCACTCATGGATATGGTCAGTTATATTAGTGGCAGTGTTTTGACGATAGGATAGCAGGATCTCCACCCCCTCGTCATATCTGATGGAGAGTTGGAAATACTGTAGGAACATGAAAGCTAGGGAGTTGAAATTAGGGTACTTGGCTTGTGGTAGCTAAATGTACCATTTGGCTGCAACGCTTGTAAGAGTGCGTTGGAATAGCCTTAGCCTGATGGAATCGTCTACGATGCTATTGGATGAGCACCATAGATGGAATGTCATAATGTGGTTTTGGGGAAGTTCCCCTGCCTTGCCTTCAAAATTGGGGATGTCTGATGGTAGCTTAGTTGGCATTGGAGGCCAAAAAGCTTGATGGTGAATGGGGTCGTTTATTAATCGAGACAAATTAGGCAAGTTAAGATGAGCCATGAAAGGAAGATTTGACTCCAGGTTGATATGAGATGGGGTAGCAATGGTGTGGGGTTTGCAGGTGCGTAATGCATCTGCATGGCTGGGGGTAATTGTGGTGGCACCATTGTGGATGGGCCAATGCCCCCAAGTGTGGTGGGAGGGACAGTATGGGTGGCAGGGACATTACCCCCATGTATGATAGTAGGGGCAATGTAAGTGGATGGTCCACTGTCCCCCTGTGTGGAAGGAGGGGCAGTCTGTGTGGAGAGGCCACTACCCCCATGTGTTGCAAGTGGGCCAGCTTGGCTAGTCACTATGGGTGGTGGCAGTTGACTGATGATAGTTTGCATGACTGTGCTTGGGCCACTTGCAGGGTTGTTGGTGATAGGTTGTGGTGTGGACATGGGTCCACTTGCTATGGTTATGTCGAAAAATGGATCTGAGTTGGCACCATCCATGGGGCTTGATGGTGTAGTATGGAGGTCTAGTTCAGATTGATATGGGTCTAAATCTGAATCAGAGGCTGTGTGGCGTTCTGATGGTGTGGGAGATTGCTGAGAATGGTTTCGACGGTGCCGGTTGAGTGTTCCGAATTCTGGTGGTTTGCCTCTTAGGCGTGAGGAAGAGCGTGAGGTATCAATTGTGTTAAATGTTTATCAAAATGGTGGGAATGATTTTTGTACCCCAGTTTCAATGGCTTCCTATTGGCTATAGGTGGTCACTCGGCCATTAAGGCTGCCAGAAGACAATGCTTGGATTTTTCCTCACGGGTGTTTTCTACTCAATCGGTGGAAGTCGTTGCCCATTTTGCTTGGCAATTCCTCTCAGTGGCCAACTACTTTGGGGTTCCCATGGTACTCCTCACAATGAGTTTCTAGGAAGAGCCCAAGTAATTCCCATGGTTGAAGTAGTCGGGGATTTATGTCCTCAAAGACTGTAGATTGTTTGAACTTAGTGTAAATTGATAAATTTTAAGGCTCTCTTAGCGTCATGAACTGAGTTGGGTTAATTACTTGGTATGGTGTATTTTTTTTTCTATCTTTCTGGTATTTGGTAGCTGTAAATGGTTTATGAATTCATCATATTATGGTAGAGTTCATGTCATTGTGGATGCAAGCATTAAGTAATCAGAAATTTGTAAACAAATATAGTTTTTAACCTTGAATGTTTATGGCCTAACTAGATGACTACCTCACACTGATATTCCTCTTCAACCAAGAGAAGGTGCTAGGGTCTCAACACAATGGGACTAATCCCATCCATAGATCCATAGGTCACCTCCTGAATGCAAGGTTGGTCAACAGGGAGGACGCTTGGTGCCGTGAGAAGCCCTCCTTCTCTACCCCCTCTACCTTCTAGGTCATCCAGTTTTAATGGTTTATAACAATATTCAATGAAGGGCCTAGGACTATACGAGCTTTCCCTTTGTCGTATCCCAGAATACCCTTGGGGGTGATGACTGGGTAGAGGAGGAAGGGTGAGCAAGACTTGATTTTAAGTTAATTTTAGTTAAGCTACGTTCATTAATTAAGCAATTAAAATTTAATTTGAATTTAGAATTTGTTTGTTGATGCAATTATAGGAAATTAAAATAGAAACTAAAATTAAAATTTTGTGCTGGACAGAGGCGGTTGAGCCACATTGACAGTCCCTATTAAACTGAAATTTAACTTCTGATTGATAGATCGCACATTTCTGATCAAATTTGGTGAGGGGGTCACAAATTTTTTTTAGAAACAGGCGAGGGGGTCGCACAGATTTCACAGACAGAAGCAGTCTATGTTTCTGAGTGAATTCGTACCTTTCGAGGGTTTAAAGGCGGCTTGGTCGCACTTGTTAGGCCAAAAAGAGCGACCTCATCCCCTGTTTAGGCCTGATAAGTGTGACCTGCCCTGGATTTGGGGTTTTTCTGATCCTGAGTTAGATCCGGTCGAAAGTAACCTGTACTGTGGCCAAAAAGACTCGGATTTTCCTTGCAGAGGCTTCAACAATAATAAAAATAGTAAATAAACTAGATTTAACCTAGATCTAACAGGAAAGTTTAAAAACTAGGGCATAAATGGAAAAAAACTTGAAATTTTAAAAATCCAGACTAGGGATCCTGTGGGATCGACCTGGTATGGTCACCAATTCTATAGCAAGGATTTCTCCTTGCTACAGGGGTAGGAATGGCTCCCTTCTATCTATAAGACAGAAGGGTAGGTTTGCACTTGTAAAAATGCTGAAAAGAAAGCAGAAATAAAATAAAGAACAAAAAGAGGAGAAATAGCTGGAAACCCCTCTGCAAACACTGTATGGTTTAGCTCCAGCTACCTGCAAACAACATGTTAGAAACCAAAATACCTACAAAAAAAGTTAGGCAAAAAACCTGCAAATAAACCATGGATTAGAAAGCAAAGAAATCACTGATCAAATACAGAAAATAACAAGCTATACCTTCTCTTTGGGTGGAATGGGCCACCATGCCCTGGCTTGAAGAAGCACCTCTCTCTTGGATGGGGGAGCTATGGCTCAATGGAGATGGAGGAGAGGGAGTGTGGGTGGCTTGAGAGACAAAGGGTCTCAAGGCATCCACGGGAAGCATAACAGTATGCAAAGGATAAGTGTTTTGAGAGTGACCCCCCACCCTCGTTTTATAGCTTTTTTGGGGTTTTAGGGTTTTAAGCCCTTGGTCCGGGATTTAGCCCCTTTTTTGGGCTTTTAGCCCCTTTTGCCCTAATTTTATCTCCTTTTAGGGTTTTAGCCCCTTTTGGGGGGCTTTAGCTCCTAGGAGAGTATTTTAGGCTCCTTTTTGGGGTTTTTAAGCCCTTTTCTTCATCCTTAAGAATTTTTTAGGGTGTGGGGTTCTAATGGAGGGTCATGAAGTGGTGTCCTTGGGTGGTGTAGGTCATGGAGAGCTTAGTGAGGGATTTTTTTGGGTTAACAATTAGAACCTCCTCTACGACCTCATGCATAGTTCATGGGTGAGGTAAGTGAAAGCTGTATATTTTCTTTGTCGTGACGGAGGGGAGGTAAGATGGATAATTTTTTAATTTTTTTTGTTTTTTAATGTTTATTATTACTTTAATGTTTATTATTATTTTATTATTTAATTTTTTTAACGTGATTTATTACCTTTCCTTGAATATAATAAGTCCTCTACACCCCTTCGGGAAATGATAAAGAAAGGGACTTATTCCATCAGCACAAAGGCAAGGTAGCAGACCAACTAGGTTAAACTTAAGATGAGAGTTGTTTGTTTGGGATACAAGGTACTATATTAAAAAATTAATGATAATGTCAACGATGATGAAATTGACGACATAAATACTTATGATCATCATCCTCATCACCATCATCACCATCTTGATCATTGTCATCATCATGCTAATTATTGTCATCATTATCACAATCATCATCATCATCATCATCATCATCAAGAAAATCATCATCATCATAAGAATTTTCATTTCCATCGCTAATGATCATCACCATCATCATAAACAACACCATCATCATTGTCATTGTCATCATCATCATCATAAATAACACCATTAATATCATCATTATCATTAGTGATGATGATGCTGTTGATGATGTTGATAGAAAAATTATCATTATTGCTATAGCTAGCAGGATTATCATGATCATTGTATTTATGGTCATCATCGTCATCATAGAGAACATCATCGTCAATAGACCCTTTCTTGAAAAAATGTGACATATGAGTGTAATATGGTGACCATTTCGAAGTTTGACACACAAATGATGCTTAATAAAGACCATCTCATGGTTATTATTTCCTATGCCATTATCAAAGGACATACTACAACATGAAAAGCCAAAATAATGGGTGAAGGTATGAAGGCATTGTGAACTAGGGTGGTTTCTTTTTGTTTTTAGGAGCTATGAGTATGGGAGGGATTTTTTTTTTGTGCCTAGGGTGTTGATGTAATTGTAAATTTGGAATGTATTCACTTGTATTTCTTATGTATTATACCCTGATGTTTATTTCAGGAAGTGTTTTTAATGTAATTGAGTCATGTCATGCCTCGATGTTCCGATCGAGAGTGTCTATAATGTAAACAAGTCATGTCAAGTCATTGTGGATAACCCTCCTATTGGTCAAGGGTTAAAGTCCCCATAGTTGTGGGGACCTAGGGTTATTAGACATTCCTAGAGAAGTTGACCATAGGTGAGTCATTGCAAGTTGGGGAAATAGTCCCCACCGTTGTGTTAAGGATAACCCTCCTTGTTGGTTGGAGGAGGCAAAGTCCCCACAAGTTGTGGGGCACTAGGGTTATTAGACACTCCTAGAGATGTCGGCTCTAGTAAGTAATTCTTAAGTGAGGCTGACATGTTGGAGTGGGATTCAAGTGAACGAAAGAGTATAAATAGAGAGTGAGCTTCTCTATTTATAACACACACACTCACTCATTGGGGCGCATGAGTGAGAGGAGAAGTTGCTGGGACAAGAGAGAGACTACTGCTGTCGGGAGTTCATCTTTATGTTTTTAGGGTTTACTTTTGGTGTTGATTCTATCTCTGAGGAAGTTGTGGAGTTTTCTCCTTTATGGTTTCCCCGAGGAAAATTCTTTGTGTCTCTTATCTCTTGTGTTTATTGCTGTGCATGTTATTCTCTCAGTTAAAGATCCTAAGATCATAATGCTAGCTTGAATGATAAAAATATAACATGGTATCAGAGCTAACCTGAGAAGAAGACATTGTGTAGATACAGAAGCTATGGATTCTTACTTTTCGGGTTTCTCTCCACAATCCATTAGCAAAAGTATGCTAGGATGACTCTCCATTGAAGGGCACATCTTTCTGTCAAAGCGGAATTCGATTCCGAGCATTTTCAGTTTTTGGTGCGGGAAATTAGGGCTTCTTACAGAAGAGGAATTTTTGAGTGAGCCCGACATAGGATTGATATCCTCATCAAAATCAAAGTTTATAGACCTGGGTCGAGATTTTTGGTTGGGTGAAACTCCAGGAAAGTCAAACCCTATTTTGACCCCGAGCTGTAAAAACCCTAAAATACTGAAACTGATAAGATTTGGTAGATTCACTATATCTCAGGATTGGAGAAGGATCCCGTGCTGAAACATTCATAGGCCAAAGCTAAAATCCTGGTTTACATTGTATCCAACATTCCACCTCAGATTCACTATATTCTGGGAGATATGATCCCTCCAAGTTAGGGTTCCAGCCTCTTCCAGGATTCATCCCTAAACAAGACACTTGGGGAGAATTGCTATATCTTGGGATACAAAGGTCCCAATGAAATTTTTGAAGATGTTCCAGAAAGGGAACAGATTGTACTTTCTATGGTCCAAGTTTTAGGTCTAGAAGATGAAACAGTGACATGTGGAAGTACATCAACCTTGTTGTTCTGAATAGTCCTGAAACAGGTTACCTTGGTAAAATGATAATAAGTCCCAAGTGGTGAAACCAATTCTGATTAAACCTATGGTGTTGGAACAGGGACAGGAAAGGATACCTCATTACGAATTTTTAGACACAGAGGAGTAGCAATTTTGGAGATATCATAGAAATGGTATCAGGCATTTTTGCAGAAGAAATTGGAAAACTAGGGCTTCCTGTTCCGGGAGCTTCCCTCTACTATTTTCAGAAAAGGAATACATTGGAAAGCTCACCTTGAAGAGATATATCTTTCTATCCAATCATATTTAAAAGATTCCAATTTTTAAAAATTAATGTTTCTTTGACAAACCCTAGATCAGCTAACTCTGTGACCAGGACAGACACCTCAAATTGGTAAGATCTAATCTTTTGCTATTTTCATTGAGGTTCTCATTTCAAAGTAATCTATCACATCAGCTTGATGATAATCTTGTTGAATTTGACAACTTCCAAGCATGGAAGTATATGATCTCTTTGAAGAAAATAAATTGGACACCTACATAAGTAAAGAGGTTCCAGTTCCAGAGGGAGATGAGGCTAAAAGCCTTACACCGGAAAAACTTGGTCAAGGCTAAGAAGATCATTGTTGATTCAGTCACGGATCAACTTGTACCACAAGTGTTTCCCATAAAGACACCAAAAGAGATGTTTGATTCCTTGACCAATATATTTTAAGGGAAGAACATAAATCAGAATATTACTTTGAGAAACCAGTTGAAGAATGTGAATATCTAGAATGTAGAGACCATATAGTCATACTTTACAAGGGTCTCTCAAATCAAAGAACAAATTGAAGCAGTAAAAGAAGAAATGAAGAATGTAGAAGTGCTAATAGCCACCTTGAATGAATTCCCAAGATCATGGGATTAATTCATTCAAGGAATGTGTGCCAGAAGGAAGTGATTACTTTTAGAAATATTCCGGGAAGAGCACACACAAGAAGATGCTCAACTCATAGTAAGAGAAGAACATGGGAAGATCAAGCTCTCACCATCCAAAGAAGACCCCTCAAGTGATGAGGAATATGAAGAACTCAACTCTTGAATAAACTCTTAACCATCTTAGCATTTGGATAAGAAACGATGCTATTATGAATGAAGAAGATGATGAAGTTGAAGGCTTAAGAAGGAGTCTACCCACGAAACAAATAAAGATAAGTATTCAATTGTCATTTCATGATATTGTTTTGTTATGCATTTGTTTATATTTAGTTGATGTATTATGCATGATAGACTATTTTCATTAATGATAGTATACTAATAATATGCATGTGATGGGTAAGTAGCTCATGGTGCTATACAACTCTCCATTGCTACTTATATAGAATTAAACCTCTTTGTTGACAAATTGGATTAGTGCACAATCTGAATGTTGTCCTGGTAGAGATGGAAGGAATCTAGAAAATTTTCCGTGAGATATGGGTGAATGTTGTATTGGATAAAATAATTGCATGATCATATATTTATGCATAAGAATTTTCCATTATGAATATTCCTTATGAAATGTTTCTAACCATGAAAATGCATTTGACTTGTAGGAAATATCGCATACATAATTGCATACAAGCAAAGAAGGATGAGACTTTTTCCGAAGAACAAGTGACGACAGTTCAAGATGAAGAATAATATGACAAATGCAGTGACATCATTGATGCAAAACCTTCAATATATGAAGAAGTAGCCAAGAAGAAAGGGAAGACCAGTTCAAGAAGAATGATGTCTAGGATGCAGTATTGATACGTGAAGGGAAGTTCATAGCTCCATCATGAAGTAGATGGAAACATCGTGGGATACAAGGCAAGATTCGTAGTACGAGGCTTCTCATGAAAAGAAGGCATAGACTAGGAAGATACATTTGCAGCCATTGGAAGTGAAGTCACATGACAGGAATAATCATGTGTGCAAATGAAAGAAGGCCTTGTACAAGTTTAGAAGACACCCGTGGAATAACACATACATGGGGAGCTTGATGAAGATCTGAACCTTTGCTATAAGGTTGATAAAGGATGACAAGCTCATAGACGGGTGTGAGAAGAATTTTTGAAAAATTTCAAGATAGAGGATCTTGGTATCCAATGATCCTAGATGGATACATAGAATATTAGTAGCAGAGGAAGCTACTTGTCACTCTGGTACAGAATGTTTCTATGCATAGAGTACGGAAGACAGAGGGAGTATGATGCTTCAGAGGGAGTGACTATAGAAGATCCTAAGGTTCGACATGGTATGACAGGATGGATGGATTATTGATGACTCTAGGCTTTACTAAGAGTAAAGCGGATTCCAACCTTTGCTTCAAGGTTGAAGGCAGAATACCAGTGATGCTCTTGTTATGTGTCGATGCACTATTCTTTAGGCATGGAGGTGTGGCAAAATGCAGATGGAATCTTCCTCAGACAAGGGAAGTATGTAGTAGAGATCTTGAAGAGGTTCAGGATGATGGACTGCAAGGCCATGACCACACCTCTGGCATCAAACCTAAAGCTATTGGGCGATGCTTCATCAGAGTCGGTTGATGCCACGATGTATTGTCAGATGATTTATTCCTTGATGTACTTGATGAATACGCGACCAGATATTTTCTTTGCTGTGAACACATTGAGACATGTTCACCTGATGGTTACAAAGCATGCAGTAAGGTACCTGAAGGGTACAATTTATTATGGGCTCAAGTATGAGGTCAATCGGAAGATTAACCTAGAGGGTTATGTTGATTTAGATTGGGCAGGCAGTGCCATCGATAGGAAGATCAATTTAGGGTGTTGCTTCAGTATGGGATCAAGTGTGATCTCATGGTTTAGCAGGAAGCAATCCTGTGTGGCACTGAGTACAACAGAAGCATAGTATATTGCAGCCTGTTCAGCTAGTTGTGAGGCAGTATGGCTGAGGAATCTACTATCTGATTTATTTGATCTCCAGTTAGATGCTACTTGTATATATTGCAACAACTAGAGTTGTGTGTAGTTGTCAAAGAACCCAGTGTTCCATGACAAGTTGAAGCATATCGAGATCAAGTATCACTATATCAGGGATATGGTGCAGAGAGGGGCAGTGAAGCTCCAGTATGTTGTGACAGATGAACATATAGCTGATGTGTTGATGAAGCCATTAGCCAGAGTGAAGTTTGATTACTTCAGGGAGAAGCTTGGTGTTCTCCAGATCAAGGTTCCTTCCAAGGGGAAGTGATGAGTCCATGAGGAATTTTGACATGGTGAGAGGATTGGTTCCTTCCATGGTCAGATGTAAGGGCTGAGCCATTCTATCATGGTAAGATGATTAGTTCCTTCCATGTCAGATATGAGTGCTGAGCCATTCTGATGTGATTGTAGGATTGGTTCCTACATGATCAGATATAAACGCTGAATGCCATTCTTGGAATGGAGGCACCTAGTCAGTTACCAAGAAAGTAATCTGGGATTAAGGGCCATTCTAATATGAGTGTGGGATGTGTTCTCACATGATCAAATATGAGTGCATGGCCATTCTAATGTGATTGAGGGATGTGTTCCCACTTGATCAGATATAAGGGATGATGCCATTCTTTGGGAGAATGGAGGCACCTGGTCAGTTACTAGGAACCCTCAACCTGGGGTTGAGAGCCTTTCTAGCAAGGTTGCAAGATGTGTTCCTGCATGGCTAGATGTAAGTGCAGAGCCTTTCTATTAAGGTTGCAGGATGTGTTCCCACATGGCTAGATGTAAGTGCAGAGCCTTTCTAGCAAGGTTGCAGGACGTGTTCCTGCATGGCTAGATGTAAGTGCAGAGCCTTTCTAGCAAGGTTGTAGGACATGTTCCCACATGGCTAGATGTAAGTGTAGAGCCTTTCTAGCAAGGTTGCAGGATTTGTTCCCGCATGGCTAGAAGTAAGTGCAGAGCCTTTCTAGCAAGGTTGTAGGATGTGTTCCTGCATGGTTAGATATAAGTGCTGAACCTTTTCGATAGGGTTGTGGGATGTGTTCCCGCATGATCGGATGTGAGTGCTGGGCCTTTCTGATAGGGTTGTGGGATGTGTTCCCACATGGTTAGATGTGAGTGCTAGGCGTGCCTTTCTGACATGGTGTTGGATGTGTTCTTCTCATGCTTAGATGTAAGTGCTGAGTGGGACATTCTAACTTAGGGTCAGATATAAGTGCTGAAGAATACCTACATGGAGGCTAGGCCTGCAACCAACATGAAAAAGGGATGGCTCTGTAGAACTTCCTGTGATGAGAAGAATCATGAGATAGCACCAGTGATGTTAACCCAGTGATGATCCAGATCCAGTGATGATGATCCAGTAGTGATGATCCAGATCCAATGATGATGATCCAGATCAAGTGATGATCCAGATCCAGTGATGATGATCCAGATTGAGTGATGATGATTCAGATCGAGTAATGATCTAGATCCAGTGATGATGATCCATATACAAATGAAGATGACTTGAACGTGAATATGACGTGAAATCAATGATGATCTAGATGATACAGAGAAGAAGACTTGTGCTGATAAATTGTGTCGAGAGAATACCTTCCTAGTTAAGAGGGAGTGTTGATGTAATTGTAACTTTGAAATGTATTCACTTGTATTTCTTCTGTATTGTACCCCGATGTTTATTCTGGGAAGTGTTTGTAATGTAATTGAGTCATGTCATTCCTTGATGTTCCGATCGGGAGTTTCTATAATGTAAACAAGTCATGTCAAGTCATTGTGGGTAACCCTCCTATTGGTTAAGGGTTAAAGTCCCCGTAGTTGTGGGGCCCTAGGGTTATTAGACTATCCTAGAGAAGTCTACCCTAGGTGAGTCATTGTAAGTCGGGGAAATAGTCCCCACCATTGTGTTAAGGATAACCCTCCTTGTTGGTCAGAGGAGGCAAAGTCCCCACACGTTGTGGGGCACTAGGGTTATTAGACACTCCTAGAGATGCCAGCTCTAGTAAGTAATTGTTAAGTGAGGCCGACATGTTGTAGTGGGATTCAAGTGAACGAAAGAATATAAATAGAGAGTGAGCCTCTCTATTTATAACACACACACTCACTCATTGGGGTGCATGAGTGAGAGGAGAAGTTGCTGGGACAAGAGAGAGACTACTGCTGTCGGGAGATCATCTTTATGTTTTCGGGTTTTAATTTTGGTGTTGATTCTATCTCTGAGGAACTTGTGGGGTTTTCTCCTTTATGGTTTCCCCGAGGAAAATTATTTGTGTCTCTTGTCTCTTGTGTTTATTGTTGTGCATGTTATTCTCTCAGTTAAAGATCCTAAGATCATAATGCTAGCTTGACTAATAAAAATATAGCATGGGGATACATAAACTATTAATAAGAATTGAGATAAGGATAAATAGGTAAGAAAATTATATGGAATTCATTGTATATAACAATTTATTTCTTACAAATCTTTAAATCCTAAAAATGTGTAAAATTCATTTAATTACAACCTTGATAAACAGGAAATTGAACACATAATTATTCTTGTCTTATTATTATTTTTAAAATTTCTTCTAACATAGAAACCATTGTTTTTTTAAATAATTAACCTTATTCAATATATCCTAGAGTGGGTAGTTACAAATTATGGATTACATGTGTTAATGGTTAGGAAATAGTGTTTATAAGGTATAGGGTTTAGATATTATGGTATTTACAAGCATAATAATTAGGATTTATAAAACAATTTCAAATATTAAGGGTATGACGTGATTGGATTTATATAACTTACAACTTAATAATTTTAGGATTGACAAGTTATCAATTGTTGAGTTGAAAAACGACAAAAGTAAAGGGCTCATAAGGGATTAGAAAAGTTAAAAGTATAGTGGTTGCAAGGTTTTGTCTTATCAATGATTAGGGTTTATAAACCTAGAAATTAGTAATAGGTAATTAGTATAACTACTAAATGATTACCTTTTATAACCCCTTAGGTGCACCACCACATTAATGTACACATAAATGAAGATAATACATGATGAACATAGTTCCTAGGATATCTCTCCATATCAATTATGTCATGGTTCTCATCTATCACTAGTACATGTGAATATTTTTCCCACGACAAATAGTCACTAGGAAGGACATGATGGTGATGATTGCGATTATTCTAATGAGTATGAACATGATGATGATGATGATAAAGATGAACATGATGATGATGATGATGATACCATTGATGATGATGATGATTATGACATTGACGATGATGAGGTTGAGGATGAGGATGAGGTTGATTATGATGTTGATGATGACGATGATGAAGATGATGATGATAATGTTGATGAAGATGGTGAAGATGATGATAATGATGATGACGATGATGATGATGATGATGATGCTACTGATGATGATACCATTGATGATCATAAAGATGAATATGTATATGATGATGGTTGCGATTATTCTAATGAGGACGAACATGATGATGATGATTGCAATTATTCTAATTAGTATGAACATGATGATGTTTATGAATATGAACATAATGATGATAAAAAAGATGAGGATTATGATTATAAAATTTATGATGATGAGGATGAGGATGAGGATGAGGTTGATTATGATGTCGATGATGATGATTGTCACATCCCCATCCCTCTACCAGAGAGAGAACGTGACTTCACGGCTATCAAATCTAGGCAATCTAGACCCATGAACATAAACATAAAAATGCATTGGAATACAAACATATACAGATGCATAAGACATGTAAATACAATGGAAGAAAATACATTTCATTCAAAACATTCAAGCATTCATTATGTTCATATTAATTCATAAACAAATTCATTGCAGTGATTAAATACACAAGAACAATTATCTTGAGAAGAATCTTTCCCACAACTAGCTATGTCGCTGCAACATTCCACCCAACCATAGGCCAATTTTCTCATCAATCTCTCAGTAGCAATGCCACCCACGAGCTGGAAATGATTCCACAAGGAACTAGGGAACAACAACATGCTCACACATAGCCAAAACCACACATCCACAGTCAAGCCAACACACCGTTGGGTTTCATAGGATATCTAGCCAAGACAATACAGAGTTAGGTTTCATAGGATGCTAAGGAAAACACCAATAACATGGGGTCCTTGGACTTACTAAGCCAAGCCAACAATCCCATCCAACATAGACAGTCATTTAACAGAAGGGTTCCTTGGACTTACTCAACCAAGCCAACACAAGGATGCACTTCATAGCAAAATACCATTGCTGGGTATTGACAAAAACGTCCTAGGAAGCCAAAATGAAAATGGAAACATGGGAAAACAACCCTCTGATAGAAAATTCGATTTCAGAGACATCTATGGCTACACATGGGAAAAAATGACTGCATTAAACCCCAAAATCATGGTTCTCTTTTGCCCATTTACTGAGTAATAACAAAAACGGATTCCTGGGCATGTAGGAATGAGGAGACAACATTTAAACGTGGGGGGAAATGAAAAACATTATCCTGATGCATGATGGAGTCAAAAAGGCCTCTCAAAGCCCCCAAATCAAGCATCACTGCTGCACATTCACTCAGCCATACCAAAAAAAAAATCCACAGCCATGGAGGAATGAAGAAAACAACCAAAATCGTGAGGGAGAACGCCCTAGCTATCTCCAGCTGCAGGAGGAAGAAAACACATGGGCGAATAATGGCATGGGAATGCATTTTCAAGCATTTACTTGGTAAAGAAGCCAAAAACAAGTTTTCCAAAAATGGGTGACTTCCCAAATTCGAATTTGACATCCATACCTTTCCCATTGCAAGGCAATAACTTCCTTGACCAACTTTAGATGTCTGGTCATAAAAGAAAAAAATGGTAGTTGATAGCTTTATGGGTTTTCCCCCTTGGCATTTGGATTTTCCCCATTGGCTCAAGGGTTTGAATAATCCCCCCCTCCCTATTCCTTGTGAAATTGTGCCCTCATCTCTTTAATGTTGTAGCGCATAGCTAGTTGTGGTATTTTTATTAATTTGGATTTTTCATGATGTCTCACAACATATTGGGCCTAGCTAGCACATAAACCAATGGCATCAATTTTAATCGCCGAAACATAAAATAATAAATCCATGGTGGGGCCTTTTCCTTGAGCTCCACACCATGATTTATTAACTCTATTTACATAATATGCAATTCAATACCATGGGGTCAAAACTGGGGTGTTACATTCCTCTCCCCCTTCAACAAAATTGTCCTCAATGCTAATCAAAGCTGAACAAAATGCTACAATGGAACTACCTCAGTGCTTTGTCAAATTGAACAAAAATCGATGCGCCAATCGCATGGCATCCTCTGGATCCCATGTAGCTGTATCAGGACCATGGTGCTTCCTCTGCACCTTCACCTGCCCAATTGTACGATATGAAACTCATCCTTGGTTCCACTTCGTGGTTTTCTTGTATACGAACTCCTCCAAGTCCTTGATTGCATGCATCAGTACACACCACATGATCATTTTCTGAGTCTTAGAGAATCATTCTCCTCAGCTTGGAACATCTACAATGTCATCAACAACCAACAATACCTATGCTCAAGCCCCAAGCAATTAGTCAATTCCCATGTTAGTATTCATAAGATTTTCCAAAATCATGGATGAATCACATGCACATGTATATTGACATAAAATCAATAAGAAGTTTCCAAGTGAACCAAATAATTATCTACATAAGTATCTTCTTTTGGTTCCATAGGTATCCGAATTGGATTTATACAACCATGGCACTCACAACCTTGCCCCACCCCAAACATGGGTGTGCATTAAAAGGTAGCCCAGTTTCTGCAAGCCTCAGATCACCTGAAAATAAATCTCAAATGAGGTCTGACAACTCCGTTCTTGAGCCCAACACCTCTTCAGGTGCTTCAATGGTAGTTCTGCTCAAGACCCTGCACATCCTCTAGGTTCTTACCAAGCTCAGGTGCTTCCCTTCCAAACACCATAATGAATTTAATTCAAATGTCAAATTCATTCCTATAGGACACAATCTATAACAAGATTTTCAAAACCATGACAACATCATATGCTCATGTACATTTACAGAAAATCATCAACAACAAAAGTTTGATAAGTAAATGAAGTACTTATCTATATAGTATCTCTCAATCAAGATATGGTCAAACCATGCTTCAAAGAATAACACCTCCTTGGGTGCTCAATGGAAGCTCTAGCTTACAGGAGTAACACCTTTTCCAGTGCTCACCAATGCTCAGGTGCTTCCCTTCCAGGAACCATAACAGATTAATTCACATGTCAGATTCATTTTCGTAGGATTTATTTCTTAACAATATTTTCAAATATTAGTTGAATCATTATGCACATGTGTAATTATATAAAATCAACCATGATTTTATAAGTAATCCAATACTTATCTGTATAGCATCTCTCAACTGATATTTGGTCATCCCTACTTTAGAGCCTAACACTTCCTTGGGTGCTTAATGACAACTCTAGCTTACGGGCCTAACACCTCTAAGTGTTTACCAATGCTTAGGAGCTTCCTTTGCAGACATCATAATACCTAGGGGTTATTCTCTTAATGGATCCCCCACTCTCATGATAGTCCCCTTACAATGTGAATGTGTGTGGAAAGAAGCCTAACAGGATGTCTTACACCCTAGGAATCCCTATTGATGCATACAGGTGCCTAGCTGGTAGGGGGAGAAGCTATGTGCCCAAGTACATCCTTCCAGAGGAGCCATGTATCCCATGTACATGTTTTCATCATATCACCCACGTTACATACACACATGCAACTCACATAAGATGTCATCATAAAATTTCAATCATGGGTTTTTAAAACTATTCCAAAGACATCCCTTCGAGAAGCTATGTACACCCAAAACATCCTTCCGAGGAGCCATGTACACCCAGTACATATTTTCATGATCTCACTTACGTTACATATAAGCATGCAGTTCATATGAGATGTCATCATAAAAAAATTCAATCATAGGTTTCCAAACCTATTCTGAACACATCCCTCCAAGAAGCTATGTACACCCAAAACATCCTTCCGAGGATCCATGTACACCCAGTGTTATCTCCCAAGATAATTTATTTTTGTATGAAGAATTTAATTCATGCAATAAGGAATATGAATGTCACTAACAGTTTGAAATATTCTGTGGTTGATAAAAATTTCACTAAGTTGTAGTTTTGGTGGCTTGGGTGAGGATCATAACATCTCATTAGCCACTGACAGACTTACATACTACAGCTTCTATGGTCAGATGAACATTTCAGCGATCAGAAGAACCAAAGACAATGTAACGGCGCGATAGTCCATTAAAGAGCTGAAACGACGGAAGACAGACTTACTACGGGTTTTGGCGATCGGAAGAAGTAAGGACAACATAGTGGCAAGATAGTCCACTAAGGAGCCACAACGACAGAAGAAAGACAGACTACGGCTTCCGCGACCAGATGAAAACTTTGGCGATCGAAGGTTCTAAGGACTAAACATCGACAAGATAGTTCAATAAGGAGCTGCAACGATGGAAGACATACAGACTATGGATCGCTGAGTTTACAACAAAGCTCCTCCGTAGTATCTACGGCATAGAATACTAAAGCTCCAATCGATGACTTCTACTAACCTCCGATAGCAATAAAGCAAAATCGCCGATAGTCAAGCATATAAAGTTTTGAAAAGGAAAAATAACAGAGATAACGTGCATCGACGAATAGCGAGACTGTCCATCAGTTGCATAGAAGACTAATGCCCCGATCCCTTCGTTAATCAACTTTCGGTAATGATAAATTCAGTTCGTTTCACCTACGAAACTGTGGTAGCATTCAGAAAAAAGGTTCTAATGCATTAGTTATCATAGCTCCCGATCACCAACGAGCTAATGATGAAGAGCGCTAGCGTTGAGATTTGGAGTGCCGATGGGCTAAAGGAAAAAGATTCCAATCACCGATGAAGAAGCCATCGCGATGCTAAGTGATTTACGGCACCGACACTGCGGCAGTGTTGATACTTGGGGCATCAATGGGCTAGAAGACAAAGCTTCTGATCGGTGACTATGGCGACAAAGTAAAAAAATGTCTGGCGGATTAAACAAGAATGGTCACTTCAGTTAATTGCCGAAACACTGGTTGTTGGCGGAAATTTTAGACTGAACCAACAATGCCGATTATCAGTGACCACTTCAACTATTAAAAGTTCTCTCAATGAACTATATCTTCATAGCAGATAAACAAATAGTTCGCAAGGGTTTGAAGCCCTAATCTGGAAAAACTATCACTTTCAATTATTTTTTGTGTGTAAACAGATTAGATTTTTAGGATCTGTGATTTTTGTAGAAGGCTATAAAACCCATGATTGATTTTTTAATAAAGGTTCAACTTTGGGGATTTATGAGCCAATAATACTTTCAAGATTCTCATTTTACTTATTCATGGTATAAGCTCTTTTGTTGTGATCTGTTCAGCCATCATCTCTTTCTTTACTGTGTTTATGCCTGAATGTGCATTCAGGTCAATTTTAGATTTATTAAAAAGTAGATAGCTATCATCCTATTGGTCTATTATTGATATTTGATTTATAAATACCATCCTCAGCAGGATTTATGCATTCATATGCATGTGTTATGTGTGTAAGTTTTCCAGCCTAGTGAGTTCTCCATCCCTGCACCTTATAGTTGAATTTATGAGCAAATTGCAACTAAAAGACCTGTAAACGAGTGAGTCTTATGCATGCCTTGAGAGTGGAAAGGTTACATAGGTCAATTGACTTGATCCATATCAAAAAACCCTAAAAATATTCTAAGTTACCAGGCATCCTTGAGCTACAACCTAGAGGAGTTTCCTGGAGAGTTGCCAAAGTGGCGTCGTTGCCGAGGAGAGGAGATTGAAGCTTAGCTTCCTTGTGAGATGACATAGATCCATGCTTTGATGATAGACAAGGCTTGGAAATTATTATGGTTGTAATCATCTATCTAGTGACTCCATTGATATAAGGTGGCTTCAAGAAGACCAAGTACCAGAGCAAACCCAAAGGGGCCACCAGCAACACCCATTTCAGATCCAGAAGAAATCTTGAGGAAAGCTAGGGCTTTACTAAGATAGACCAGCAGTGCCGCACAAAATGCTACATCAGGTATTTCAAGAAATATTTTTGCTGTTATTTCTTCTACTGAAACTCTTAATTCCCACAAGGCAATGGCCTGGCTGAGTCATCCAACAAAAGCTTAGTCAGAATCATCAGGAAACTGCTAGAGACAAATCAGAAAAGATGGGATTCAAAGCTTAATTTTTCTTTATGGGACAATAGGGTGACAGATAAAAGATTCATAGGGACTTCTCCATTCAAACTAGTTTATGGCACTGAGGCCATCTTTCCTATCCATCTCATCCTTCCAGTGGCAAAGTTCTTTCAGGAAGAGGAGGATGAACCAAATGATATGATGAGAAGAATGATGGATTTGGTGGAGTTACAGTAGCTTAGGGAGCAAGTTATAGGAAAATTAGAAGCTCATCAACAAAGGATAAAGGGCATGTTTGACAAAAGAGAAAAGGCAGGCAACTTCCAGGTCGAAGATTGGGTCCTCAAGTGGGATGCTGTCAGACAGGACAAGGGGAAACATGGAAAATTTGAATCTTTGTGGATTGGCCCTTTTGTTATAGACCAAGTATATGAGAATAACACATTCAAACTGCAGAATCTGGAAGGTGAATAAGTATTCGATGGCCCAGTAAATGGGCAGTTCCTGAAACTCTATTTTATTTGAGGCTTTGAGGCCTTATGATTGTAAATTAGTAGATAGTAGGTTGTTTTTCTTTCAGAATAAGGCTCCATGCCCAATGGAACAATAAAGAATAGTGTTAAATTACTTAGTTTCTTTTAGGGAAAGGCATTTTGGTCTGGGGTTCTTGGGACCTCACTGGGAGGTTCCCATCCCCAAGTAGGAGCCAGATGTTATCTCCCAAGATAATTTATTTTTGTATGAAGAATTTAATTCACGCAATAAGGAATATGAATGTCACTAACAGTTTGAAAGCCTCTATGGTTAATAAAAATTTCACTAAGTTGTAGTTTCGGTGGCTTGGGCGAGGATCAGAACATCTCATTAGCCACTGACAGACTTACAGACTACAGCTTCCGGGGTCAGATGAACATTTCAGCGATTGGAAGAACCAAAGACAATGTAACGATGAGATAGTCTATTAAAGAGCTGAAACAGTGGAAGACAGACTTACTACGGGTTCCGGCGATTGAAAGAAGTAAGGACAACATAGCGGTGAGATATTCCACTAAGGAGCCGCAACAACGGAAGAAAGACAAACTATGGCTTCCACGACCAGATGCAAACTTTGGCGATTGGAGGTTCTAAGGACTAACCATCGACAAGATAGTTCAATAAGGATATGCAACGGTAGAAGACATATAGACTACGGATCGGTGAGTTTACAACAAAGATCCTCCGCAGTATCGGCGACACAGAAGACTAAAGCTCTGATCGATGACTTCTACTGACCTTCGATAGCAATAAATCAAAATTGCCAATAATCAAGCATATAAAGTTTTGAAAAGGAAAAATAACAGAGATAACGCGCATCGATGAATAGCAAGACTGTCCATTGGCGACAAAGAAGACTAATGCCCTGATCCCTTCATCAATCAACTTCTGGTAGTGATAAATTCAGTTTGTTTCACCTCCAAAACTGTGGCAGTGTTCAGAAAAAAGGTTCCAATGCATTAGTTATCACAGCTCCCGATCGTCGACGAGCTAATTATGAAGAGCGCCAACGTTGAGATTTGGAGCGCCGATGGGATAAAGGAAAAAGCTTTCGATCACCGATGAAGAAGGCATTGTGATGCCAAGTGATTTAAGGCGCTGACACTACGACAACGTTGATACTTGGGGTGCTGATGGGCTAGAAGACAAAGATTTTGATCAGGGACTACAGCGACAAAGTAAAAAAATGTCTGGTGGATTAAACAAGAATGGTCACTTCAGTTAACTGCCGAAATACTGGCTGTTGATGGTAATTTCAGACTAAACTAGAAATGCCGATTATCAGTGACCACTTCAGATACTAAAAGTTCACTCAATGAACTAGATCTTCACAACAGATAAACAAACAGTTAGCAAGGGTTTGAAGCCCTAATCTAGAAAAAATATCACTTTCAATTATTTTTTGTGTGTAAACAGATTAGATTTTTAGGATCTGTGATTTTTGTAGAAGGCTATAAAGCCAACGATTGATTTTATAATAAAGGTTCAACTTCAGGGATTTATGAGCCAATAATACTTTCAAGCTTCTCATTTTACTTATTCATGGTATAAGCTCTTTTGTTGTGATCTGTTCAGCCATCATCTCTTTCTTTACTGTGTTTATGCCTGAATGTGCATTCAGGTCAATTCCAGATTTATTAAAAAGACGATAGTTGTCATCCTATTGGTCTATTAGTGATATTTGATTTATAAATACCATCCTCAGTAGGATTTAGCCATTTATATGCATGTGTTATGTGTGTAAGTCTGCTAGCCTAGTGAGTTCTCCATCCCTGCACCTTATAGTCGAATTTCTGAGCAAATTGCAACTAAAAGCCTTGTAAATGAGTGAGTCTTATGCATGCCTTGAGAGTGGAAATGTTACATAGGTTGACTGACTTGATCCATATCAGAAAACCCTAAAAACAGTTTAAGTTACCAGGAATCCTCAAGCTACAACCTAGAGGATTTTCCTGGAGAGATAACACCCAGTACATATTTTCATCATCTCACCTACGTTACATATTTTCCAAATCTATTTCATGCATACATGATTTCCCAAATATTGAACAATCACTAAAATTGATAGTCAAATAAAAAAAATATGAGTTCACGATCCTGCTTCCTGTAGAAAATCATATTTTTGCAACCATGAGGCCATCCTCATATTGTTTGGATTTTTCAAGTGGGAGTATTTATCCCTTACACATGCTACCCAGAACTTAGACATCCACATACAACATTTCATCTTGACACAATTTTAAATCAGCCAAATAATCAAAGTTAGCAACAGGAAACTTCAGACATCAGACAATACAAGACAATCATATCCATTGTTATCATGATTCAAAACCATCACAGGAGATCACAATTTCCCATAATTAACAAAAAAACTTGCAATCTGAAGTTTCAAAATCTGTTCTAAGTCATGAGATCCTTCTCATGGCACATGTCAACTTCTTGCCCTCGGTTTCATTGGGCACAAACATATTGCTCTGCTTAGGTCATTCTACCTGCAGTCTTCAGGAAGTCTTCATATGTATACCCATACATACAAGGGCCATTTCCTCATGGAACTACAAGTTTGCATGCAGGATTCCTCAGCCTATACATAGACTCAACTTTACCTGCAGAATATCCTTCAGTAAACCTCTTGAAATACCCTCCACGTCCCACATAAGATCTTACATCTATTAACTTTCTTGGAGTAGGACAACTCATAATGCCCTCTATATTTTCAGGGTCTACAGATATTCCTTTATCTGAGATAATCTGACCCAAATAATGACTTCTATCCTCATAGAAGTCACATTTACTCAACCTTGCATACAACTTATGCCTCCTGACTAATTTCAAAGTCATCCTCAAATGTTCCACATGTTCTTCCTCATTCTTAGAATAAATAAGAATGCCATCAAGGAGAACAAGAACTAACCTATCCAGATCTTACTAAAAACACTATTCATGAGGCACATAAATGTAGCTGTTTCTTTTGTGAAACCAAATGGTACCGCTACAAACTCATAAGATCCATACCTTTCTCTGAAGGCCGTCTTATGAACATATTAATCCTTGATCCTTACCTGTTGGTAACTAGACCTTAAGTCAATATTGGAAAACACCTTTTCTCTTCTCATTTGATTAAGGAGGTCATCAATCCTTGGAAAAGGATACTTGTTCTTCATAGTGACCGTGTTCAACTGTCTGAACCAATACACAATCATAGTGTATAATATTTCTCTTTCTCAAACCAAATTGGTGTACCCCATGGGGACACACTTGGCCTGCTATACTTCTTTTCCCACAAATCTTGTAGCTCCATCTTCAGCTCTAGAATTTATGGTGTACTCACCCTGTAGGGTGTCCTGGACACTGGTGCTTTACCTAGCACAATTTCAATTGTAAAATTGATGTACCTCTTTGGAGGAAACCCTCGAATTTCATCAGGAAAAAAATTCATGAATTCCTGTACCACATGAAATCCCTCCAATCTAGGAGTATCATTCTTTGCTGCCTCCAAAACAAGAGTTGCATACACTCTGCAACCTTTCCCATAGAATGTCTTCAGCTCTATTGCTGAAATCCTCCTACTGGAGATCACTTTTGGAATGTATTTCACCACCTTTAGGTTTCCTTCTTCATCCAAGCACTCAAAATTCTTGTTGTAACAATCAAGAATTGATCTATGTGCTTCCATCCAATCCATTCCATTGAGTACATCATAGGATCCAAGTGGTAGAACATTGAGATCTGCACAGGTGACTAACCCATTAATGACCAATGGACATTTCCTTACCACCTCACTGATCTTCTTCTTGATTCCAATGGCTAGTTGGACTAACCATGATCCTCTATGATTTTAGTTCTTCAAAGTGCACATATCAACAAGTCCAGGGGTGATATAGAGGGTTAATCAAAATAGAATAATATACCTAGCAATCTCACCCTCAACTTCCACCACAGTTGATTTATGACCTGCTTGATGGTCTTCTAACACTGTAAAATTTTTAGGAATGGTCCCTACTTCCTGAACCACAATTTTAGCTTCTTGGGTGTTGTGGAATTGACCTTCACTCCCACTCCAATGTGGACAGTACTTAATCAGATGGTCTCCTCCACATCCCCAACACTAGAGTGAATTTCTGTTCTGTTGCGGGTCTCTTGGATTTAATGGTTGGACCAAGACCAACTTTCCAGCCTACACTATGACTCTGTAAAATGTGTTTAAGAACACCATTGTTAGTTGCATAACATTCTTAGGATATTATAAATTACTTACCTACATTTGGAAAAAAATCATATAACCTCTTCTTTCACAACAACGTCTGTCTCAACGGGACGAAGGGGGTCAAGGGTGCTTTCCAAAAACCTATTGAAATCTATCTTAAACTTGTTAAAATACATGTTTTAGCTGAACTCAACTTTTCCACTCAATCAACAAAACTCATGTTTCCTTCTGACTTGTCAGCAAAGTTTTCCAATTTTGTCTGACACGTATCAGAAAACTTCACCATTTTCATCCGATCGGTAAAACTCACCAACTTTTTCGACGTATCGAAAAATTCCAATCTTTCTTTTGATCGACAAAAATTGCCAATCTTTTCGATGTATCGGTAAAATTCTCTGAGTTCACCTGACACATCGGAAAAATTCCATGTTTTCTTTTGACACATTGGAAAAATTCATCTTTTCTTACCGACGTGAAAATTTCAGCACTTAGAAAAATTTGAAATTTTTTTCTTTTTTCTTTCATCGGCGAAAACTTCAACTTTTTGCCCGACACACATCAGCTAAATTCCTCCATTTTGAACGAAATGCATCAGTGAAATTCCTCCATTTCACCTGAGATGCATCGACAAAATTCCTCCATTTCACCCGACATGTCCATACTTAGAAAAAATTTGAAATTATTTTTGTCTTTCCTTTGTCTTCGACGAAAATATCCAAGTTTAGCTGACATGTGTTGGCGGAACTCATTCAACCTAGCCGATGTATCAACAAACTCACCAATTTTTTTGTCTATTTTTGAACACTAAGAAAAATTTCCAAAATTTTTCTTTATCTTTGTGTCAGATCGACTCAGCCCTTTCATGCCGAGATGCATTGGCGACATGCATCGGCTCAACTTTGGCTAACTCAACCGACACAATCACTGCAAGCTTGTTGGAAAAAATTTGCCAACCCATATGAAATGTGTCGGCTCTACTCAAATAATTCATCCGAAACTATCGCTGCAGGATTTGTTGGCTCGAATTAGCCAAATCAGCTAACATGTATCAGCTCAACTCACCTAAATTAACCAACATGCAATTTGCAACACTTATGAAATTTTTGAAAAATTTAACTTGCTTGCTGCTTTTACTACTGACCACAGAGGGTGATCTTGCCTCTTTTAACTGCTCTTCATGTTCCATTGAGGCCCAATGCTGCAAACATGGCTCTGAGACCACACTGTCATGTCCCCACCCCTCTACCAGAGAGAGAACATGACTTCATGGTTATCAAATATGGGAATTCTAGCTCCATGGACATAAACATAAAAATGCATGGGAATCCAAACATATACAGATGCATAAGACATGTAAATACAACGGAAGCAAATACATTTTTTTCAACACATTCAAGCATTCATCATGTTCATATTAATTCATAAACAAATTCATTGCAGGTACTAAATACACAATAATACTTATCTTGAGAAGAAGCTTTCCCTGCAACTAGCTATGTTGCTACAATGTTCCACCCAACCATAGGATAGTGTGCTCATCAATCTCTCAGTAGCACTAACACCCTTGAGTTGGGAATGATTCCACAAGGAACTAGGGAACAACAACAAGCTCACACATAGCCAAAGATGTACATCCACATTCAATCCAACACACCATTGGGTTTCACAAACTGTCTAGCCAAGCCAATAAGGAATTGGGTTTCAGGATTCTAAGGAAACAACCAATAACATGTGGTCAGTGGAATTACTCAACCAAGACAACAATCCCATCCAACACATCCAACCATCTAAAAGATGGGTTCCTTGGACTTACTCAGCCAAGCCAACATAAGGATGCACTTCACAACAAAATAACATTGTTGGGTATGGTAAAAAATGTCCCGGGAAGCCAAAATGAAAATGGAAACAAGGGAAAACAACCCTCTGATAGAAAACTCAATTTCAGAGACCTCTAGGGATTCATGTGGGAAAAAATGGCTACCTTAAACACCAAAATCATGGTTTTGTTTTTCCTATTCACTAAGCAATAACAAAAATGGATTCCTGGGAATGAAGGAATGAGGAGACAACATAAAAGCATGGGGGAAACATAGCATGCTCCCAATGCGTGAGGGAGGAAAAAAAACCTCTCAAAATCCCCAAATCGGTCATCACTGCTCTACATTCACTCAAACATACCAAAAATGAAATCCCTAGCCATGGAGGAATGAAGAAAACACCAAAAATCATGAGGGAGAATTCCCCAACTATCTCCAGCTACATGAGGAAGCAAACACATGGGTGAATAATGGCTTGGGAATGCATTTCCAAGCATTTACTTGGCCAAGAAGCCAAAAGCACGTTTTCCAAAAACGGGTGACTTCCCAAATTCGAATTTGACCTCCATACCTTTCCCATCCTAAGGAAATAACTTCCTTCACCAACTTTAGATGACTAGGCATAAAATACAAAAAAGGTAATGGAAATCTTTATGGGCTTTCCCCCTTTGCATTTGGATTTTCCTCATTGGCTCAAGGGTTTGAATACCCCCCCTCCCTATTCCTTGTGAAATCGTGCCCCCATCTCTTTAACGTTGAGACGCATAGCTATTTGTGGTATTTTTATTAATTTGCATTTTTACATGATGTCTCAACATATTGTGCCTGGCAAGAACATAAACCATCGGCATCGATTTTGATCGCCAAAAAATAAAATACTAAATCCATGGTGGGGCCTTTGCCTTGAGCTCCATGCCATTATTTATTAATGCTATTGACATCATATGCAATTCAATACCATGGGGTCAAAACCGGGGTGTTACAACGATGATGAAGATGGTGATGATGAGATGATGATGATGATTATGATAACATTGATGATCATATAGATGAATATGGTGATGGTTTTAATTATTCTAATGAGGATGAACATGGAAACGATGATTGTGATTATTATAGTGAGTACGAACATGATAATTATGATGAACATAAACATGCTGATGATAACATTGATGATGATGATGATTATAACATTGACGATGATGAGACTGAGGATGAGGATGAGGTTGATTATGATGTTGATGATGACGGTGATGAAGATGGTGATGATGAAGATGATGATGATGATAATGATGATGATGATGATGATGATGATGATTATGATGATTATGATAACATTGATTATCATAAAGATGAATATGATTATGGTTGCGATTATTCTAATGAGGATGAACATGATGATGATGATTGCGAATATTCTAATGAGTATGAACATGATGATGATGATGAAGATGAAAATGATGATGATGATGATGGTGATAACATTGATGATGATGATGATTATAACATTGAGGATGATGAGGCTAAGGATGAGGATGAGGTTTATTATGGTGTCGATGATGTCAATTATGAAGATGGTGATGATGATGATGATTGTGATACCATTGATGATAATAAATATGAAGATGATGATGGTTGCGATTATTATAATGAGTATGAACATGATGATGATGAAGAATATGAACATGATGATGATGATAACATTGATGATGATGATGATTATAACATTGACGATGATGAGGCCAAGGATGAGGATGATTTTGATTATGATGATGATGGTGTTGATGATGGTGATGATTATGATGATGATGATGTTAATGAGGAAGACAGTGAGGATGAAGATGACGATGATTATGATGATTCCATTGATGATGATGATTATTATTATACCATTGATGATCATAAATATGAAGATGATGATGTTTGTGATTATTCTAATGAGGATGAGCATGATGATGATGATGATTATAACATTGATGATGTTGATTATTATAACATCGATGATCATGAATGATCATCAATATCATAATCATCATCTGTATCATCATATGGTCCATAATCGCTATCATTGAAAGGATTGCTTATATTAGCATCATAATCAACATCATTTTTGGTTATATGTTCATCATCAATATCATCACCGAGTACAAAATCGTCTACTACATCATTTGGATGATCAACCTATTGATCGTATTCTTCATCTAACACATCTGCGGAGAGCAAATGCTCATGATATGCATAACCTTCTTCTTAGACATTGTCTTCTTCATGATATGGATTATACTTCATTGATATTCCTCTTGGATCATATATAACAATTTATGACCAACCTAATTTACCTGGAAACTATGAGTAAAATACCCGCTCACATTGACTTGGAAGAACATAAGGATCTGTACCTGGTTCAAGTGCCCTTATATTAACCATGGTAAATCCGTTGGAATGATCAATAACAGTTCTTTCAATATCATCTTCATTCATTCATATCCTATACCATTTGACCTCAAAGATAACTATTTTAAAGGAATTAAAGTCACACTCAATTATATCTTCCAAATAACCATAGTAACTATTTTCAGATACTTTTGTATGCTTCTCACTTCTACAGGAAACATCGGTGGCTTGGAAAACTTTAGTTATCCCACAATCGAATGTTTTCTTCTTGTCATCCAACTTTTTGATGCAAAATTTATGACCATTGGACCACATAGCTTTGTGGTGTATCAACTGCATCATGCCCAACTCAATAAATAAATATATAAGAATAAATAAACAAAAGAAATACATTTATATAATGGGAAACAACGAAAAAAGTGATAAGGGTATAAAATATAATTTCCTTTTTATCATTTAAACCACAAGCTAAATCAATTTCCCTTTGTGTAAGTTCACCGAGATATTCTTCTCGATGATGATGCACTGTTTTAATCAATTTACTCACCCCTTCCCATGAAAAGGGTACCATCAAATTCTATACATTGTTCTATCCATTCCTCCATCCAATCAATATTGTTTGCAATGTATAAATGTACTGCATCCCACACATGGCCAACTATACAGAAAAATAACAATTAAGAATCGTAAATTAGATATCATTATAGGAAATTAAGATTACCTTAAAATACTAATGGAGTAATAAAAATTACACGAGTAAGATATAATATATGAAAATGAAAAATTAATTTTATAATAGATTATATCTACACCATCTAATTACCTTTCACTTTCCTTGTTCTACCTTTCCCCAATAGGACCTCCCCTTCAAATTTGTTGATGGAGTTGACATGCCAAATGCGAGGTAGATTGATATTTTTTGCTAAATTTGGAACATACTTACTAATGTACACCATGGATTGATATAACATATAGCCCTGCACAATAGAACCCTCAGGATGTGCTCTTTTTCTAACAAAATCCTTCAAAGACTTCAAATTCCTTCCCACCATCCACATTGATCTTGTGTGTACAAGTCCACACAATTCAGTCTCCTCAAATTGGTGTATGAGATAGTGTTCTTGTCAATTGAAAAATCCTAGAGGTAAATACTTCTACATTTCACACATTAGAGGAGGAATTTATCTCTTCCAATACATAATATATTCTATATGGATTTCTTTAGATGAAATCCACCTACAAATGATGCAAGAAAATAACAGTGATCAACAAGATTTAGGCATATATAATAAAGTTCCAAGCTGTAAAACACAATATCTCAATAAGCTATGGAACAAAGTGAATAAACATTTTCATGCATATAAATTGTTACTTACCTCATGTATTTACCAAGATCATATATAACTTGTTTTATGTTGTCATTAAAGCTATCTAGGAGAGATAGAGGTAGAACATACTGTAACAAAAAGAAAATCATTATTTATTTCCAAATAAGAGACAACAATTACTAAAAATATGTACTAAATGGAAATTATATACGTAAATAATTACCTTAATGAATGTATGCCAGTCATGAGTTTTAACACCACCAAAATCACCTTTTTCTATTAAGATATTTTGTATGTTGGACAAAACCCCATCAGAAACCTTATTTTCCGAATGACCTATTTTATGTCATTGCTTTCTAGCTCTATCAATAACCATGGAACATTAATATTTTGGTCCCCCCTCTTCGACATTGGAATTAATTCCACTTTGCAATGCATGATTGGCTTCTGCATTGTCACTACAATTTTTTCCAATTTTATCTTTGTCAGACCTTCCATCTAAGATTAACCATATCATTACATTCTTCCTGATATGCATTGTATCGAACAAATGAGATTTTTTTAGATGCTCGTAGTAGCGAAAGCTACTGAATTGTATGGGATAACTCTTCATTCCTCATGGAATCCCATTCATGTCTTCATGAAATTCAATATTAAACATAAACAAAAACACATTAACAATAATTCAAGACACCCATGGTAGAGAAAATTCAATAAAAATATAAAAGCCATAATATTACATATTTATATGCTACATATACAATTTTGAATACCATGACGATGTCTATTATATTCCAAGTTCCATAGGTGATGTTTCATTCTTCGTGGTTTCTTTCCATTCTCTTATTTACCATTGAATTTTGTTTTCTTGGTAGTTCGATACCTATGGTTCTTAGGGAGGAAGTGCATGTACTCATCAAACACCTCATTTCCTAAACTTCTTGAACGACGAGATTTTATACTAGGACCATAGATTGGACATGCAAATTTTCCCTTTGTTTGAAGACCTACAATATATATGTATTAATTTTATATACGCATCAAAATATTATTAATTTAAATAAAAAATGCATGATATTTACCTCAAAAACATATTAATTTAAAGTGCAACATAAATTTGCATACTGCAAAAATGTGTTAACCCAGGAGCGTCATGAATTGTCCATGCAAGTATTCCATATAACTAAAATTGTTTCTCCCCTATTGGTCTAGAGATTTCATACATAGTGATGCTAGCCCATAACTTCAATAGCTCATTGATAAGAGTCTCAATATATACATTCATATCTTTAACTTGGTACTTACCTAATATTTTATTCAACATACAATGCTATTTAGTTATGTCCCAATATATAAAAGGTGTTCTCATGCAACAATGAAAGAAATTTAGAAATGAAATAATATAATTACTTTCAAAATAATACTTGGAATAATCATTGCCAACATTGTGTGCTCCCTCTTCATCGACAACCACGGAGGAAGGTTATTGTTTATGATGAAAAAAGGCCACATTGAGTAAGTAGAACGAAGCTCTTGAAATGGATTGAAACCATCAACTGCCAAAGAAAGCCTAACATTATGAGGTTCATCTTTAAAAATTGGCCATTTTTCTTTGATACTCTTCAATGCAGAACCATCTACAGGAATTCAAAGAACACCATCTTCACTTCTATTCTTTGCGTGGCAATCCATAAATTGTGCTATAACTTGGAACCTAGATAGTTGTTGGAAATGTGGAATTATGGGAATATAATGAATAACTTTGCAAGGAACCTTTTTTGTTACTTGATTAGTTCGATATCTACTAATTTCTCATTGGGAGCATTTGTTTTCTGATGCATATTGTCCATAATATATAATATGATTATTAGAACATGCATCAATAGCTTGATACTCCATTCCAATTTCTTTCATAATTAAGAATACTTCTCAACATGTGCGTGGTAAATTTTTTGATGGTGGTAATATAAATTCACCCATTATTTTTCAACATTGACAAAAAATGAAATGTAAACAATATAAATCATAAATATTGCTTATCCCTAATTTATGAATTAATTAACACTAAAAATAGAGGAAAATAGTGAAATTTTCATACCATGTGAAGATGCAATTAATACATTACATACCTTAGGAGATGTGTGAAACAAGTGTTTGATAAAATATTCAAAAACTTCAATTTCACCAACAACAATATAGAAGATAGAATATTTTTTGTTGAGCCTTCATAAAGAGGTTCTTGGGACTTATCGAGTAGAGGAACATCATGAATATCATGGAGGTTGTCCTCATCCGATGGAGAAAATGTGTCTTGGATCAATCTATTTATCTCATCTTTGTCATTTGTATCAATAACATCATCTTCGTCAATAGGATCATTACGAAATCGATCTTCAATATTATGATCTCCATGTTCCTCACCTTGTAAAGTACTATTTCTACTATAATTATGTGGCAAATAGCTCTCTAGCGCTCAACATTTAGGGGGAATTGTATTTATAATTACAAACAATGTAATAACATTAGTGTATAATAAACAACACATATATTTAAAATGATAAAACATTTTGTGAATACATGATTAGTACTATTACAATAAGTGCATTATGTAATGAATAACGTCTTACCAAGGGGAAATATTCAAACCCCCTTTAGCATGCCCCTTGTGATAATTGATTCACAACTAGATCTAGGAGCCTAAGAAATTCTCACAATTCAATATTGTTCACAATCTATGCTCAAAATACTTGAAAGAGCGAAAAATACATACATACAAGAGGTCAATAACATATATTATTATGAATATCCAACATGTAACTATTTCTGGATCAAGTATATAATACAATAGGGGAAACTCATGGGGCTTTGGAATCCATCTGGATGCATACAAGTGCCAGCTCAATATTTGACCCTCAAACCCCCCTAGGTGGACTAATGAGCTTCCTAATCATCCAAAACGGTTAGGAATACATGTGTGAACATGGGAAATGAATACTAGAACATAAATGGAGTTATGAAAGGTGTGGCTGAGTACATGGGTGAGTGGGAGTGGCTCTAGAAGAGCAATAAATTCCCAAGGAAGGCCAAAAACCACTTAAACCAAGCACTAACACCTCAAGTCAAACTAAATACCCAAAAATGGGGATTGGAGGCACATGCCAGTTGACAGTAATCAATGTGGGAACCTTGGTTGTCATAATGATCAACCTGGAGCACCTCAACTATGCAGGATGATCAACTAGGAGTGCCTAAACTATAAGTAAATGACCAATTTACCTAAGTCTAAACCATGGAGTCACTGCAAGAATGTAAATGAAATGCGCCTAAGGTATAAGGATATGGTACTAAGGTGGATTATTCTCTAACATCCCTATTAAGCCTTAATTAGTACAAATTAACCAAAAATATCATGGAGGCCTTGGAAACTAAGGCTCAAGTCACCTCATACAATAGAAAATTTTATTTGTCCATAAAAACAAGGTGAGGAAAACCACATGGGAACAAAAAATCCCCTAAAAAATGGACACGGAGCCAAAAATATGAAAGTGAATGGTAGCCATCACCATGTATCACCCACTACAAGAAGGGATCTCAGATAGCTGAAGGTATTATCTGTGAAGCACTTGGTGAAAATGTCAGCAGTTTGCTCTGCATATGGGAAATATTGCAAGGCTATCACCTGATCATGCACCAAGCTCCGGATGCAGAGCATGTGTATGTCAATGGGTTTGGTACTATGTATCTAAAATGGATCCGTGGAAATATTGATTGCACTTTTATTATCGCACCAAATGACTGTGGGTGAATCAAATGCAACTCCAAGTTATCAAAGAATACCTTGCAACCACACACATTGTGTAGCTTCATTCACCGCTCCTCTATACTCAGCCCCAGCTGAAGATAGGGAGATGGTTTGTTGTTTCTTGCTTGAAAAAATATGGGACCTTGTGCTAGTATGAATACATAACCTGAATTGGAATTCTTGTTATTGGGATCTCCATCCCAAACAAAATAAAAAAATCTCACTGGTTCTAGTGGAAAATCAGTTATGGAATGTGTAAGATACAACAAACTCCTGACTAGCTGTCTATACAAAGAGCTATCCACCAATGGAGACTCACCAACTTCACCTAGTTTGATACCAGAAAGGAATCAAAAATTGGATTCCTTACATTCATACATATTTAAATTCAATAATAGTTCTAAAGCATACTTTTGTTGGCTGACCTTGATCCCTCTTTCATATTGCTCAATTTCCAAACCAAGAAATTGCTTCAACAATCCAAGATCAGTCATGGAAAAATCACTATGCAATGAAGAATTAATAGACCCAATTTATTTGTTGCAGCTACTTGTAATAAAAATATCATCAACATAGAGCATTATGACCTGCAATACATCACCAATATTCTGCAAATAAATATTAGGATCATAGTTTCATCTTTCAAATCCAAGTGATAGCAGAGAATTGTCCATCTTGGCATACCAAAACCTGTGGGATTTCTTGAGGCCATAGAGAGACTTCTGTAACCTGCATAAAAGAGAAGGATACTCTTTAAAACCTTCAGGATTCTAAATATATATCTCTTCCTAAATTTCACCATGAATAAATTCACTCTTCACATTTATGCGGTGAACCTCCTAGTGCTTAGAGGAAACAATGGGTAAAACTAGCCTGATAGAGTCCTTCTTTTCAAATGGTGAAAATGTCTCTGAATAGTCCACTCCTTGGACTCAAGAGTATCATTTGGAATCCATAATTTCCTTATATTTTAAATCTAAAACATCAGTAGCTACCTTTGTCTGGTAAACCCATTTGCATTTCACTATTTTCCTCTTGGAGGGCGAAGGAACCAATTCCCAAGTCTCATTGTTTTGCAATGAGTTGAACTCTTCTTGCATGGTTTCTCTCCATATTGGGTCAAGTGATGATTACTGATATGATTGAGGATCATATTTAACCATCATGAATCATTAATCAACAAGAACCACTTCAGTTTCAGAGAAAGCAATGTGAAAATGTGATCTAGGCTTCCTAGGATCTAGTGGATTTCCACCCAAATCCCCAGTTGCTTCTATGGTTTTCTCATCCCATCTAGACTGAATGGGTGAGCCATGATCCTCATCATCATATTCATACATATCATAATCATAAATATCAGAAATATCAAAAACATATTCATCACTTACATCATCTTGTGGTGGAGGAGATGAGCATTCCTCTGGTGCTAGTTTGAGATTTGGCATGACTTCTTCTTCGAATTGCACACTCCTTTCAATGAAGTTTTTTTGAGATGAGGGATTAAAGAGATTATATATATTTTCATATTGATCATATTGACCCATTATTCACTCCTTTCTTTGTGTCTGCAAGGATTTTCTCTTCTTTGAAGGAATCCTAGCCCAAGCCATTGAGCCAAAAATCTTGAAATGAGAAATTTTGGCTTGTGGCCAAACCAAGCCTCAAAGTGTGTTTTTCCATTCATTGATTTGTGAATATATATGTTTTGGATTTATGCAGCACAATTGGTGTATTCATCCCATATATTAGGGATCATATCCTTTGCTTCAATCATATAGATTGCCATCTCCTTGAGTTCCCTGTTTTTGCGCTCTGCCACACCATTTTGTTGTGGTGTGTAGGGGAATGAATGCTGCATTTGGATGCCAAATTCTTTATAGAGCTGCTGCAAAATATTATTCACATACTCTTTACAATTATCATCTCTAAGGAATTTGATCTTGTTCCCACATTGATTCTCAACTAGATATTTCCAAACCTTGAGAGTCTCAAAGACTTCAGGTTTGAGTTTGAGAAAGTATACCCAGCAAAACCTTCATAAATAATCTATGAAGGTCAACACATGCCTTTATCCTCCATAGTAGGGTTTGGGAAAAGGTCCAATAAGATATGAATGCACCAATCCAAACACTTGAGTATCTCTCCTTGCTTTCCATTTCTCATAGCTGCGCTCCTGATGCTTTTCCACCACACAACCAATGCATGGGACATTGGAGATATTGATAGAAGGAATCCCTTCCACCATGCTTTATTTGCTCAATTATTGGAGGAATATATAGTTTATATGGCCTAAAATCTCATGCCACATCTTGATTTCCTCATTGGCATGAATTAGGAGCGTATTCCCTCTGGAGTAGGGAAGGAAATGAGAGAACTTGTACATCCTCGCTTGATGGTCATCAAATACAAAAGACACCACCTTGTTGGTATATATTTCAACTATTTCCACTGCTTCTAGTGTAAATATAACTCTCTTGGCTTCACCAGTGTGAGTCATTTGGTAAATTGAGAGTAGATTCGCTGCCTAGTTTGGTACAAACAAAACATTGGTAAAATACCCATATTCAAGATTGACCCTGCCAATCCCTTTGGCTTGGATCTCTGAATTATCACCCATTCAAATAGTTGGACCACTGTTAGAATACATGGATGACAAGAAATATTTCACCAAGGCAATTTTCCTTGAATCTCCCGAATCAATGATGAAGGTGAAGAATCTGAAGAACCAACAACCAATGCAGGGCACCTCTTTTCATTGTCTGATCCTGAACCTCCATCCTTCTTCCTTACACCCTCAGGAAGTGGGATGTTGTTCTTATCCAACAACTGCACCATCATATCTATGGTATTATTCATACATGTACTCTCTAGATTCCATCCTTTGTGATAGTAGGTGCATTTGGTCTTCTCCTTGTTCTTCTTGTCCTTGTTCTTGCAAGGATTTGAACCTCCATCCTAAGTTTTGGGCCTTTCTTGCTTCTTCTCTTCTTGCTACCTTGAATCCTTGAGTTTATTATTGCCATTTGATGGATTAAAAACTCCTGCAACAAGATCTTGGTATTTACTGGATTCGATGGTTCCCATATGCACTATCTTGTCTTTCTCTTCAGTGAGTGACTCCATGAAGTCAACTAGTGATGGCATGCACTAGTTTCGAGCTATGATTTTGCTAGAGTGAAATTTTCTTACAAACATTGAGTACTCTATCCCTAGATTTGAAAGTATGGACAATATGAGCTCCTACTCCTTCTTTTTGATACCACTTTGGTTGAGACGAAGTACCAGGGACTTGAACTTGGTGAAGAAATATTGGATTGTATCAAAATGAGCAGGACTTAAGGAGATGAGCTCATTTTCGAGCTAGTGACATCTCATTTCATCATTCTTCCCAAAAAAGGTTTCAATATTGAGCCATACTTCATTTGGAATTGATAGAATATCTACATGAAATAGAAAGTATCTCAAAATGCTGAGACAAATCATTCCAAATGCTTCATCAAGTCTGTTGAAGAACTTTGATTTATCAACAAAGAGTTTGGTTTGACCTCTACCCCCATGGTCACCCTGTATAGGCCTTTCGACCTCAGCTGGACAACAATTTCATACTTCCATTTGAAGTATTTGAATGGGGTCAATAGGACATGTTTTCCTCCATGCGCTCTTGGAGACAAATGACTGAAATGTACCTGCAAACAAATGCTCGAATATATCTAGAAAATATCTAAAACATCGAATCAAACACTATGGAATGGAGTTCTGACTCCAAATAGCTATGATACCATTTGATAATTGATTCACAACTCAATATAGGAGTGTAATAAACTCTAAAAATTTGATATTGTTCACAATCTATGCACAAAATAGCCGAAAGAGTGAAAAATACATATATACATGAGGTCAATAACATATATTATAATGACTGTCCAACATGTAACTATGTTTGGATCAAGTATATAATACAATAGGGGAAAATCATGAGGATTTGGAAGCCATTTGGATGCATACAAGTGTCAGCTCAAGATTTGACCCTCAAACCCCCCTAGGTGGACCAATGCGCTTCCTAATCATCCCAAATGTCCATGAATGCATGTGTGAACATGGGAAAAACATCCTAGAACATAAATTGAGGTATGGAAGTCATGGGTGAGTGGGAGTGGCTCTAGGAGGGAAATAAATTGTAATATCCCGAATTTTGACCTTGATTATATTGGGCATAAGCCCCACTTCACATGACTTACTTTGATGTTATATTTTATATTGGGCATATGCCCCACTGCGCATGATTTATGTTGGTTATATATATATGTATATATATATACATACTGGGCATAAGCTCCAATGCACTTGTGTTACTATTTTGTTATATGATTATATATTAGGAATAGGCACTGTTGGACAAGAACTATTGTTGTTGTACTAGGCATATATCTTGATGTACTTGATTTATTTATTATGTGATTGGGAACAATCCCTAATATACTTAGATGATCATTTTGTGATGTATTTTGTAGAATACTGATATACATGATTTATTTCTATGATGTGTTGGAAATAAGCCTTAGAGCACATGGGTAATGAGACTATGTGTTGAGCGTAAGATCTGGAGCACATAGGTAACCCCAAAAAGTAAAGGATGAAAGTGTTGGGCATACGCCCTGGAGCACTCCAACATGATGTTGAGCATAAGCTCTGGAGCATCAGATATTTGGCCATTGTATCCCTAGGTGTATTGTACAAATGCATCCTAGTACTAGTGTTGAGCAAAAAGGATCTGGAATTGCACTAGTGTAACACCCATTAGATAGTGTTGAGCCTAAGCCCTAAATAGTACTAGGGGTTACTTTGATTATGGGTGTTGATTTGGAAAGAATATGAAATGCACCAACCTTCATCATACTTATTTAAGTTGATTAATTGAAATCACAATCTATTTCTCATCAAGGACTGCAAGATAGTGCCACGAATACGAGGTAATCCAACATGCAAGGAAATCTAGGGCTACCTATCCTAGTTGACCGACCAAACCCCACATGAAGCATTGTTAAAAGAATTAACATAAATTAAGGAAGCATCGAATAAACAATTATGCTATTTAATGCATGGATAATAAAATATGAATAAATTGAATAAGTAAGTCTATATATAT
>LPNX010972132.1:230127-254049 GCA_001517045.1 Pseudotsuga menziesii
ATATATAAGAAAAGAAAAAAAAGATAACAAAATTTATTATGTAAAAGTTTATATATATTATTTTATAAACTAAATATATACATAAGAATTCTTTTATAAACTCAAGTAGGAATTAGTATAAAGTTCCTAGTTATAAAAAAAAAAAATATATTACATAAAAATCAAACTAAGAGTTATTTTCAAGAAAATATTAAAATCTTGATTTAAGTGAAGATAACCAAATGCCCCTTTTCCAAAGAATATCTATAAAAGAAAGAGCTAAGAGAAGGCATGGGGAACAGATCATTATTCCTATATGGGATTGGAGAAGAATTCTAAAAGCTAGTACTTAGATAATACAAAGCCTAATTTCATAATACCGACATCATTATCCTTAGGTGTTCTAGTTTTCTATTGGATGTTGGAGCCATCTCAAGGGATCTGAGTAAGAACTAGGAATGGTTCTGGATAAAGGTTGGGAGGAGTGTGCAAGTTTAGAAGTCATCTAGTTACCACTCCTCAGGTAAAAAATAGAGTGTTTCCTATTATTTTAGTGTGTTAAAGTGTGCAGGGTGATAGAGCCCTTACAAGCTACGCAACTATAGGTAATAGGTGTACTCTACATCATATTTTATTTCTATTTTTAAATATGTTTATAGGCTAAAATTAAAATTATCAAGAGTTGCATGGTTATGATAGGTTTTACAAATATTTTATGTTTAGGTTAGAAATATAGGATTTATCTCCTATAAATATTATTATAACTTATTTCCAAACATTTAAAACAACATTGAATCCTCACAAAATCCTCAAACATAGAAATCGTAGATCCTAGAAACAATAGCAAATAATATTTTAAAACATTTAACATATAGGAGAGAGTTATTTTTCCAAGCGAAGTTTCTCTCTAGCAAATCAAGCTCGTGCTGGAGCTCTATTATAAAACTAGAATAAAACACTTAGCATATTATTATAGAACATCCACGAAGGGTTGCAAATATAGCCAGTATATAAACTAACAATTAATTAAACATCTACATGCCAATGACAAAACAGAGTAAAGAACCATAGACAAATCAAAACCCATTGGAGTTTCCAAATCTACGCTATCAACGTGTCTAGAATTTCAACATGATTCCTAAAACACTATGCACAACACTAGCTCATTAGAGGAAATTTCAACTCAAAATGGGCCTCCTAAAAAGATTTAATAAAATAATAGTTAAAATAATAAAATAATATTTATTAATTTTAGAGGAAGAAAAGAAAAAAAACTACTTTTTTGTTTGTATTTTTGACATATATCCCCGTGTTTTTACTCAAATTTCAATCGGGAGAGCTTGTTGGATGCAGAATTAAATTCCGCATCCAACGAGTACCCACTTGGCTTACTTTTGATGGACCCCGCTACCCCCAAAAAATAAATACCTGATCATGTTTTTTTAGGTATTTCTTGTTTTTGGGGTAGCGGGGTCCGTCAAAAGTATGCCAAGTGGGTACTCGTTGGATGTGGAATTTAATTCTGCATCTAATGAGCTCTCCCGATTGAAATTTGAGTAAAAACACGGGGAGATATGTCGAAAATCCAAACAAAAAAAGTAGTTTTTTTATGATACCTATCCCCAAATTTATATTAAAAAAGTGTTTAAGACCTATACGGTATTTCAAATTTAAAGCAATTTCATTGTCTAAAACATGATGACATGGAATTTGAATCAAAGTTAAACGACCCATTTTGAGTTGAAATTTCCTCTAATGATAAGTCATGCTTATACATTTAAAGATATTTTGATGTTTACAAATATATCCATTAAATAAACTATCATCTACATAAACATTTACATGCCAACAATAAACATAGTAGTGAATCATAGGTCGAATCCCTTGGATTCTCTAGTCTACGATTATCAATGTATCCTTGTCTACGATTATCATTGTTTCCAGAACTATGTGAATGAGTCCATAAAATAACGCATAGTATTGTATAAAAGCTTGTTTAATCCATTAAAAAAAAAATTAAATTACGTAACCATCCATAAAAGAAAACTAGGGTGTCACGATAACCAACCAACCATTGAATCCCATGGAGTGATTTTTCTAGCCATCCTGTAAAAGGAAGGGCCATGCTTTAAGAATTGGCATAAAAATCATTTCATCATGATAGTAAGAATATATAGGAAATAGATTTAGGGTTTTTCCCGTGCTTCTGTAGAGAAGAAGAACAAACTAAATACTTCACACTTGAACAATAAATACAAATAATTTAACTACAGTGCCATTGGTGGCAATGGCACCGCTAACAACATACATTGCTCACCAATTTAACTACCTTTTCCCAGAATTTTTTTTTTAAAACAAAGATAAAATATTTTAAAGCACAAATAGTTTAATCTAGAACAACATTTAACCATGGAAATGTGCATGATACATTCAAAACTTGTAAACACAGAGTTTTACAGTCCACAAAATACCTTACATTCACCCAGTTATCAAAATGTAATCCAATATAAAGTATATAAAATAGAACAATGATATAACCTTGTATTTCCAGAAATAGGGTTTTAGTTAGGTAGTAATTCACCCATGGTCAAAATTACATCACAATTTCATCAAATTCCTAAACAAGCTCATATATACATTAAACCCTTGTAACTCTAAATGGAAATCCATTAAGACTACAACCAGCGCATCCCAAAATCCTTTCAAAATTGAAGAATGACCAACCAGATGCTAAGGACCCTTGCAAATGGGATTACCAAGTCTTTTCTTGATGGTCTCCCTTTTCCCTTAGTTGCAAGCTTGCTCCAATGCTAAAATTGCCACAAAATCAGTCCAAATATTAGAGAATGATTTAAATAAAATATTAAATCAAATAGAGTTAAGATAGTCTACATGGAGGAGACACATACCTGTGCAATGATGGCGCATATGCAAAATTGATGTCCATTATTTTCCAAAAAAACCACCAGGAAGGGAGCTCACTCCCCCTCAACCACTTCAACATGCAATAAGGGTTTTGAAAAAAGGGTAAATCCCCTTTGAACCCTAAGCCAACGTGGAAGGAAACCACGAGGCCTACACATGGCATCATTTTAAATACATCAACCACCTCCACTAACAATTTGATATTTTACCCTTTTCCCTATAGTTTGGTCTTATCCTTGTTTGCAAGGTGTATTTTTCTCAATGAATTATAACCTTGGTTTCAAAGGGTAAAAACTTTATTTACTTGATCAAAACTATTCCTTTAAACATTACACACAACTTAAGTTTGGTCATAGAACGTGCAACCAGAAACGTTTTTCATTCGTTAATTCATAACAAACTAAGTAATCCCAAGTCATATGAGTCCTTCATACCTTATTCATTGAGTCGTTAGGTAAATCCAACTACTCTTTTCCCTTTAGAAGCAGAGGTAAGTTAGCCACGACACTTTGGTAAATAAGACTAGGTTTCATGTTAAACATCCATTATAAACTAGTAGGAAGTAAGTAGAATTTGAATTGCACCAGAAACCTCATTAAACAAATAAACGACAATAAGTATCACCATAAGAAAATATAACACCAGGTATTAATATATGAAAGGAATCTAGACCAAAACAAATACATGTATCTTTTTTAAAATTTTTAGTAAAATACTAAGGGTAATTTTAGATGACCCTTAAATCCTAATAGTTTTATTGACCTTACATTTTTTATTTATTTATGGATTTAAGGGACATTACAAGTGGTATTAGAGCCCAGTTTTGAACACTTAGAGACCTTATGGGATCGCTACTGAACATCCACTGTAGAAATATATATTTCAAGACTTTATTGTGATTTTTAAACTAACAGAGTAATATTGTTACTGACTATTTGAACTACAGATATAAAGATAAGTCCAAATCATAGACACAGAAGAGAACAACAGTCGACATGCGAACCTAAATTACCCACATCGAGAAGAATAAATCATGGTGGAACTGAATTCTGACTTAATGAAGACTATACAGAGTCTACAAGAATATCTACAGAGTTTTAAAGATGATAACATGAATGAAAGCATTAGAGAAAATTTCAACTCAAAATGGGCCTCCTAAAAAAAATTAATAAAATAATAGTTAAAATAATAAAATAATATTTATTAATTTTGGAGGAAGAAAAGAAAAAAACTACTTTTTTTGTTTGTATTTTCAACATATCTCCCCGTGTTTTTACTCAAATTTAGATCAGGAGAGCTCATTGGATGCAGAATTAAATTCCGCATCCAACGAGTACCCACTCGGCATACTTTTGACAGACCCCACTACCCCAAAAACAAGAAATACCTGAAAAAATGTGATGATGATGTCATCATCACATTTTTCAGCTATTTCTTGTTTTTGGTGTAGCGGGGTCTATCAAAAGTATGCCGAGTGGGTACTCATTGGATGCGGAATTTAATTTTGCATCCAACGAGCTCTCCCAATTGAAATTTGAGTAAAAACAGGGGGAGATATGTCGAAAATACAAACAAAAAAAGTAGGTTTTTTTATGATACCTATCCCCAAATTTATATTAAAAAGTGTGCAAGACCTATACGGTATTTCAAATTTAAATCAATTTCATTGCCTAACACATGATGACATGGAATTTGAGTTAAAGTTAAAAGGCCCATTTTGAGTTGAAATTTCCTCTAATGGGAGAGAACAGAAAGCAATAAATTAAGCTCTACTTCAAAACTTAACAGGGGTGAACCCCCATAGATAGTCCACCCACTCAACAAACAAATCCAAAGAAATATTTCATCATAAAAGAAGGACCAGCAGTCCAAGAGAGGAGGGACGAGAAGAACAAGCCCTTGACTTCATAGAAGAAGAATATTAAATTTGTTTTAGTGATGGCTCACCCTCTCCTTACAAGAAAAACATAAAACTAATGATAACCTTTAGGGTGAATTTTGAAATATCAAATCCTCAATTTATGAAGGGGAAATGAATATCAGAGAGAAGGATGAATAATGGATCCTAGGTATGAATAAATACTTTCGAGTACATAATTACTTCAACGACATGAAAACTTGACTGGCCATTTATAACTTGAATGGAAATCCATCCAAATGGTAGAGAGACTTGAAACATACTAAGAGGGACGAAGTGAAGGATATCAGATGGAGTACTTTCAAAAAATATTCCAGGAATAATACATGTTCAAATGATTATTTGAAATAAAAGTAAAGGAATTCCATGAATTAAAGATGGCTCCCTAACTATAGATTCCTTTATCAACATATTTTTAGATCTGTTGCACTATGTACCTTACATAAAGGACAAAAAGGTCAAGAAACAACAATTTTTGGAATGTCTCCCTCCAAATTTTTGAGAGAGAATTGAGTTTGATATGCCCAAAACTCTAGACACCACCTTGCACAATGATAAACTTTGTTATGAACATGGACAATTGAAATAGGAAAATATGAACATAAATTGAGACAGATTTAGGTATTTCTCAGACAACTGAAAACCTGGTTCTAAGACATAGCCCTATAGGAAATAGAACAATATTTTCCCACCTAAAAAAACTTCAACAAACCTGGTGCACGACTAATTGTTCCTGCTCCAAATTCCAACAGACTAGGATCAAACGAAGGAGCCAAGGCTGCCCCGTTGCATGTTAGCTACTGGAAATGTCAAGGGCCCAATTATGCCAGATATTGCTCAAGCAAAAAAGGTGGAGTCCTACACAACTTACAAGAAAACCCAACAATAGAAGACATGGATATTACACCTAGGATCTATTCAGCACTCGATGATCGATAGGAAGACCATCATACCACTTTGTTCAACATATAAGGTAAGGTTTTGAACACATCTATTTCAATTTTAATTGATATCGGGGCTTGCCGAAGCTATGTTTCCCCAAGATTTTTGACACGTGTAAACTAAATAAATAGAAACATGAGAAATCGTGGCTGGTACAAATAGCCACTGGTGCAAAAAGAAAGCCTTTCAGAACTAGTAATAGAATATGAGATAGACATGAATGGTTTTCCAAATAAGGTAGACCTAAATATCTTACCCTTAGGATCATACGATGTACTTATAGACATGGACAAGATAGAACAACACCATGTCATGCTTAACTATCTAAACAAGTCAATTTTATGCATAGACAACTAGGGGTGTAACGTCCCCGACCCTTCGACCGGCGAAGAGGACGCTACCGTGTCATTAAACATCCAGGATTAAAATCCCCATGAACATGAACATACCTAAAAATTGAATAACATGCTTTGAACTAGAATATGCACAGATACATAATTATTTATCATACAACAGAAGTAAACATACGTTCATTCTAGCATTCAACATGTTCATCATCAGTCATTAAACAATAAATATGAATGCAGAGACGAAATGGTCAATAATACTTATCTTATAAAGAGCTTGTCCCACAACTAGCTACGTCGCTAGAAAGTTCCACCCAACCATAGACCAATGTGCTCCTTAATCTCTCAGTAGTGCTGCCACCCCCGAGCTAGGCATGATTCCCAAAGGAATAAGGAACAAGCAGGCTTACACAAAGCTATGGATACACAAAACAACAGATCAGCCAAGCCAACACAGTTGGGTTTATCAGGCCATCTATAAATCATCCAAGCCAACACAGTTGGGTTTATCAGGCCATCAAGGAGCTGGGAAATGCTAATTGCTAAGCTGGTGAGCTCATTGCAAAGCTAAGGACACCTACACCAGAAATAGCATGGATTCTAGAACACCCACACACACCCAACACAAGGAAATCAGTCCCTTCCCTGCTACACAGTCTCTCAGGCCCTGACCTCCCTTCCAGTGCTATTCAAGGGTTGTGGAGAAGAAAGCCAACCCCCTAGCTCTGTTTGTGTGGTTCTCGAACACACCAGGTTTTTCAAGCAAACCAAGCCCTCATCCCCACTCCAAAAATAGTATAAATACCAACCACTGCATACATGCAGCAAACAAGCTATTCACAGCTTGGACAGGGGATAAAATCGAACCCTGGGTTGTTCTTGTCCCTATCGTGGCCAAAATGACTCACAATAACCTACAGCAAGGCCAAAAGGTAACTGGTTCCACAAAAACAAACAATGTGGGGAAAACAACAACAACACCAAATTAGGGAAAGAACAACAGCCCCATCTCACAATGAAGTGACGGGAACATTACATAGTCTGGAAATGGAGCAGGAAGTCGAACTCTCAACCTGTGTGTGAGGAAAACATACGCACCCCAAAATTGGTATGGAAAACACACATACACACCGCCTCTCGAGCGTGAATGGATCTGCATAGGAAAATTGTGGGTGACAGTGGAAAACCCACTCCTCAACTCGCTGCTTGGGTGAAAAACGTAGAAGCCTATGCATGAGAAGGTGAATAGAAAATGATGTAGAGAATGGGAGAGTGGAAATGTCCCCTATTGTTTTCCTTGCCCACGTGAATGGACAACCCAGCTGGTGGAGTGTGCGTGGGGTTAAGCCTGCCACCCACTACTACCCAGCAAATAAATGCCCTCAACTAACATTAGGGTTCTTAAATGTGTGGCTGACACATGGCTTTTCCCATAGGCTCAAGATTTAACATTCTCCCCCCCTTATCCTTAGGAAAATCATGCCCTTTTCAATATAGTTTCAGTGACATAGCTGGTTGGGGTTCATTTAATTAAAATGCACAATTACATGATGCCAAACTAATATGTGTCATATATCATGATATACTATCTTTGTAAGACTGAGGCAATCCACTCAGAAACCGTTGGACCTTCACTCTTTCATCTCTGATGTACCTGACATACCTTGACAGTTCTAAGAGCTTATTTGCATACTATTCCATGGTTTGCTATCCCAATATAATCTCATGGAACTCCTTAATCTTGTCATCATAATACCTGTCAGAGAGGTATTTTTGCTTGAAATACTTCTTGAACTGTTTCCACTTCAGTCTCCTTTCACTGATCCTCTTTACTTGCTTGAAGTGTTCCCACCAAATGGATGCCCTTCCATTTAGATTGAATATGGAAACTCTTGCCTTCATGTTTCCCAAATAATCTTGCACTTGAAAGTACTTCTTTATCCCAAGAAGCCAAGCTTCAGCTTCTTGTCCAGTCTTTACCTCACCATCAAATGTAGGAGGTTTAGCCTTCTTAAATTCATCTCGAGAGTGATCCCTATGGTATCTCCTTCTTTTTCTTTTACGAGAATATGATCTTAAATCCCTGTTGGATTCTTCAGAGCTAGATGATCCACTAGAAGTCCTTCTTCTTCTCCTAGTACTGCTTTTACTGCCTTCTAGTTTTGCGATACCCTACCCAGAGTCTATCTTTCTTTGCAAGTCTGTCAAACTCTACAACATAGTAGCATTCAACTGATGCTGCTCTTTCTGGGATTTAATCAAGCTTCTCATGGTGGCTGCAACATCTAACAGTGTCTCTTGGAATCTCCTTCCATTAGACTCTACGTCATCATTTCCATTACAGACATTTTCTCCCATGGCATCTTTCGCACCCTCGTAAGAATCCAGAGCATCATATCCGTCATGGGTTTTCATAACCAAACCACCACTTACTTACCAAACTGCACAACTTGGAATACTTCCCTTAAACGTGACTATGATTTTGCAAACGTGTTAGTAACACAATTGTTAGGTGCATACATTGATATAAATCAAAACTACTTACATTCTCTTGGAAAAATCATAAAATAACAATTTTGCTTAAACACAAAATTTTCTTCCTTCATAGCCCTGTAATCCGCTGACAATCTCCTGAAAAATACATTGAAAAACAATTGAAACTTGCTAAGAAATCCCACTCAAAAACCCAAAACTTCCCTCATCAAATCAGGTCTCATCCCATCTAAAATTCCGACATTTCGGCGACCAAATGAACAAATTTCTCCGACGCTCATCGGCGGCCCTATCACTATAATTTTTCGATGTATCGGATCTCTTGTTGTCTAAGCTGCCAAACTACCATCGATGGTGCCAAGGACTGTTGTGTGTCAGTGATTGGAATGTTAATCACTATAACATCGGTGAGGAAACTAACTCCATAACGCTGTATCGGCAATCGGAAGCACTCTTCATCAGGTGGATAGTTCCTTAGGAGGCCACAACGACAGGCAACAAACCGACTGTGGGTTTCGTGGACCATAAAAATCGTCGGTGGTCTCATCAACTGTTTTCCTCCGATGTATTGGCGATCAGATCCACTAATCCTCTCCGTCGTATCAACAATTCAAACAACAAACCCTTTCCGCTACGTCGGCGACTGGAGCACTATCGGCAGTTGAAGACTCTAATCGTCGGGGTGATAGTCCAACTGACAACTGCAACGATGGACTCACAAACAACTAAAAATTTTCGACATCCATCGGTGCTTAAGACAACTAAATTCTCCCGACACATCGGTGGACCCATCAACTAATATCTTTCGATGTGTCGGAGATCAAATCCTCTAATCTTCTCTGACACGTCGGTGGTCCAAACCACTAACTTTTTTTGATGACGTTCATTGGTAGTCTCATGAACTAAAATTTTTCGATGTTTTCCGTACTTAGAAATTTTTTTGGAAATTTTCCTTCCTTGTCCACTGCCGCATCGGCTCCTTGATCAACTAACTTGTCTGGTGTGTCGGCGATCCCATCTTCTATTTTCTGCCGATGTATCATCAGCGATTCTTTCAACTAAATTTCATCGACTATTCCATCACTTAGAAAAAAAATTTCAAAATTTTTCTTCTTCTTGCTGCTGCATCGGTTGGTTCATCGTCTAAATTTCTCCGCTATGTCGGCGGTCCAAACAATTAACATTTTTCGTCGTATCGGTGATTTGGTCCTCTATTTTTCTTCGATGTGTCAGCTGCTCCATTGTCTAATTTCCATCGACAGCGGTGACGTTTTGGTGAATCCATCTTCTAATTTTCGCCAATCCAATCAACTGATCTTCGCAGATCACCGATGGTCTCAACACTTAGAAACGTTTTTTGAAAATTTTCTCTTTATCTTCTTCCTGCCACCGCTGTGTTGACGACTCAACCAACTAACTTCCTCTCTTTTCTGCTGACGTATTAGCACCTACGTCCACTTCCTTTTCCTTTCTTCCACTGCCGTGTCGGCTACTTCCTTAACTAACTGTCACCGATGTTTTGGCAGTATCGTCAACTATTCTTCACTGATCAATCAACTAATATTTACCGATGTATCGACAATGCAATCTTCTATTTTTCTTCGACAGCGGTATCAAAAATATTTCCTTCTAACTGTGCTGACGTTTTGATGATCTTTAGCTATATGGAGGCGACGTATTGACAATTCCATCGTCTATCTTTCGCCGATCGCCGAGAACTTACAAACTTCGAAAAATTCTGAAATTTATCTCCCACCAGTTCCCGTTGGGTGGACTTCTATGTAGGCTATCTGATGCATCGGAGAAGCTTCAGACTAAGTTCTCCGATGAGCCGATGGTCTTGGCACTTAGAAAAATTTCATGAAATTCTTTCCTCTTTCCCCTCGTCGGGTGACCTTCCAACTAGGTTCTTTGTTGTATTGGTGGAGTGTCCCACTAAGTCCTCTGATGATCTGACGAGCTCGGCACTTAGAAAAAAATTTGTGAATTTTCCTGTCATTCACCAATTTTCTTCCAATTTCTTTTGGGCAAAAGGAAACCTGCCTCTACTAACTAGTTTCTCATGGCCCTCTGAGGCCCAAATGCTGCAATGATGGCTCTGATACAACTCTGTAATGTCCCCAACCCTTCGACCGGTGAAGAGGACGCTACCGTGTCATTAAACATCCGGGCTAAGAGCCCCATGAACATGAATATACCTAAAAATTAAATAACATGTTTGAACTAGAACATGCACAGATACATAATTATTTATCATACAACGGAAGCAAAGATACGTTCATTCTAGCATTCAACATGTTCATCATCATTCATTAAAGAATAAATATAAATGCAGAGATGAAATGGTCAAGAATACTTGTCTTATAAAGAACTCATCCTGAAACCAGCTACGTCGCTGCAACGTTCCACCCAACCATAGGCCAGCGTGCTCCTTAATCTCTTAGCAGCGTTGCCACCCCCGAGCTGGGCATGACTCCCCAAGGAATAAGGAACAAGCAGGCTTACACATAGCCAAGGATACACAAAACAATAGATTAGCCAAGCCAACACAGTTGGGTTTATCAGGCCATCCAAAAATCATCCAAGCCAACACAGTTGGGTTTATCAGGCCATCAAGGAGCTAGGAAAGGCTAATTGCTAAGCTGGTGAGCTCATTGCAGAGCTAAGGACACCTACACCAAAAATAGCATGGATTATAGAACATCCACACACACCCAACACAAGGAAATCAGTCCCTTCTCTGCTACACAGTCTCTCAAGCCCTGACCTCCCTTCCAGTGCTATTCAGGGGTTGTGGAGAAGAAATCCAGCCCCCTAGCTCTATCTGTGTGGTTCCCAAACACACCAGGTTTGTCAAGCAAACCGATCCCTCATCCCCACTCCAAAAATAGTCTGAATACCAACCACTACATCCATGCAGCAAACAAGCTATTCACAGCTTGGACAGGGGAGAAAATCGAACCTTGGGTCATTCTTGGCCCTATCGTGGCCAAAATGACTCACAGTAACCTATAGCAAGGCCAAAACATAACTGGTTCCACAACGACGAACAATGTGGGGAAAACAACAACAACCACAAATCAGGGAAAGAACAAGAGCCCCATATCACAATGAAGTGACGGGAACGTTACACAGTCTGGAAATGGAGTAGCAAAATCAGACTCTCATCCTGTGCGTGAGGAAAACATACGCACCCCAAAATTGGTATGGAAAACACACATACACACCAGCTCCTGAGCGTGAATGGATTTACACAGGAAAATTGTGGGTGACAGTGGAAAACCCGCTCCTCAACTTTTGTAATTTCCCAATTCTAGGGTATAGACTTGAACACTCTTCAATTCTGTAAATTATATTAAAATTTCTGAACTTGAATTAATTTACACAATGACTTCTCGGACTGGGCAAATAAGGGGTTTATTCTGGGAAATTTCACAGGCAAAAGGAGTGAGCAGTGGGAAGCAAAAAAATATAATCAGACATTGAATTCCCTCTCCCCTATCACATTTATATCTGGTGCCATTTAGGTTTAAGAATCCGCTCCCCAGAAACCTACTACCACGCTTCTGGGCAGCCAAACCATGAAACTAAGGAGGGTAGTTCGGTCTGTTTTAACCAAGGGATTTTGGAAACTTGAAAAGGGTTTTTCCAGAATTAATATAGCATAAATAAATTTTTATATAGTTTTCATAGATTCTGGAAGGTTCTGAGAATTTTTGGATGAATTTGGGGTTTACGGGAGTTTTGGCTACGGAAAACCCTACGAGGAGGAGGATCCAAAAGGGTGGTACAGACTCAAATAAAAATGGTTATGGAGTTTTGTATGGGAATCTGGGCCTATTAGTGACCCATAAGAACTAACAGAGCTCATTTTGAGTTTACAGAACTCATTTTATATCAAATGTAGCAAAACTAGTCACTAAAAGCTAGTAATCTAGCTAGGGTCTAAAGAAAGTAGTTAAATCCAGTGAAATTGATTTCTGTAGAACATGAGAATTATAAAATAATTAAATATCAGTTTTATTAACATGTAAAATCACTTAAATAAGTTCCCCAGCATGACATATTCCTTATAGCACTCATATTTGTTCATTTTCCCCCGTACAATGATAAAGTAGGCCCTTTTAGGGAAAACTGAGACAAGATTATTTATGGGTATGGACACTTCGACCTGATAACTATAATTTTCATAATATTATGAACCCACATAACAGAAATTACGTCATGGACTTACCATTACAAGGATGCTCCAAAAATGAGGGGCAGGAGGCCCGAATCATGACCAACAAGGGGCTGTGAGCATTGCTAAAGCATGAGCTTCACTGAAGCTTGACCTAAAATTTATGGAGGCTGTAAATAACTCTGATTATCCTTCAATTTCTGCAATATAGCGCTCCAAAACTGCAATGGAAGAGAAGGGGATGGAAGGAGAGGGGAATGGAAGGCTGGGGCTCATCTCCCAGTAGTCCGAGGCACAACACTCATCAGTAATGCTCACATAAGCATTAAACAATCAAATCATCAACCAAACTGAAGAAATGGGTTTGAATTTATATTTTATAGACTTATGGATGACCTGCTTAGTAAGTTGAGGCCAATGGTGACCTGTGAGAGCAAGTCAACCCCATGGGTGACCTAACCCTAGCCACAAAAGCGCCCCCTTTGGGAAATTATGCAAGTAGGACCATGTGGAATTGTTTCTAATTCCAAATCATCCTTCACAATTAGAAACTGCACCCTCCCTTATGCCTCTTTTGAGTTATGACAACTTTCTGCTTTTCCTGGCTCATAAGGAAACTCTTTCTTTCCTTAAAAAACTTTCCTGCTTTTACCTCTTTCTGCTTTTAGGAAAGTTCCCTTTATTCTCTTGCTTGCTTTTGTCATGGACTTTCTTATTTTTACCAATGAAAGTTGACTAGCTTTCCCCAATGCACCCTCCTAACATGGCAGCCTTAATTCCACATCATTATTGTGCATAATAAATAAAATTGCTAAAATAAAATTAAATACATGCCTTAGAACAATTATTAGTAAAAATTTATCCTAGGAGGAAATTAATAACAACTTGAGGCCCTAGGAACTTAGCATGGTCAACACTTTTAATGGTCAATTTGAGGGAACATGACAGTCCTCCCCTCCCAAATCTGCTTGTCCTCAAGCAGAAGCACCACAGAGTGTTGCAAATTTTTCCACCATGTTTTTGCTGCACCACTCTGATCATAGCCATTTTTTGATACCACTTCCTTTAGCAAAATTCCCAACCCAGTTAAAGTAACCGAGCATAATTCCTGGATCCCACTACCTCCTCTGCAAGGACCCAAATTTTTCTGCCACCTTTTGAATTCTGTCATTCCTAAGAATGCCTGGATCCCATGGTTTTATCTGCCTCCTTCCACCGATCAATAAAAAAAACAGAATTTTATCATTGTAGAGGAGGAAAATGAGGTTATGAAAATCATACCACCATATTGGGAGCTCATCTCTCCCCATGCCAACTTGAACATTTTTTAAACTCTCCCACCAAACATGGAATTCCTTAATGTGGGACCAAATCATCTTGAGCCTCTCTAAAGTATGAAAATCCATGTGCAAGCTAGCACTGGAACTTAGGCCACTGTTCTTATGAATACACAGGAGGTTATGCCATGTTCCTCCATGTATATTGAAAGCATCATATAGCAGCCATACATGCTGATTCCATCGTTCATCCAATTTCTTTGATGTGTCCAATGTCTCTCCATTGATGCAAGCAAGATTCTTACCCTCTAGTGCACACATCTCAATCATGTGTCTAGCCACCCAATCAATGGACGGACAAAATTTCATGCTAAATGATTCAGGTGGGAATAACTCAACCACTACTAATGCACTTGTCAAACCACATGGTTTGACCATCAATACGTCAACTAGAAGAGTGAAAATATCAAGCTCCTCTTTTGGCATCAATAGAAAAAATCCTTTCACCCAATTTTCATCACCACATGATGTACCTGAAATAGAAGTGTGGGGTGAAGAATTGTGAGCCAAATCCCTACAATGCTCATCAATCAAGATAATGGATCCACACATTCCTCCATTAGTTTTTTGAGTGACAGTGTGATCATGTGCCTCCTCCATAATTGTACAACATTTTCCTAGAGGCAACTCATAATCTCTTAGGAACCATGCAAGTGCTTGATCTTCATATTGCTTGACCTCAGACTTCTCAAGCACATGCAAATCAGAATGCACCTTATGTGCATGTATATGGGAGGTATATAATAGCTGCAAAATAAGTCTTTGTTGCTGTTCACATGTCAAGACAATGTCAGTCACAACAAAAGAATTATTGCAGAAATAAAAAAAAATTCCCTCCCAAGGTCTTCATTCCAAATATGTCTCTATGGAACTAAACTGGTGCTCCCCTCTTCATCCAATGGCTCAACTCTCTGCCATTGATCCAAGGGTGTAAAAATCCATCAATTGACCCACACATTGAAAGTATGTGTAGATTTGATGCCTTCTTTTCAAAAGTGGCTGCACACACATGCCCTTTCTGTTGCTTGTAAATCATAGAAAAATCAACAATATTAAAAACAATTTTCTTGCAACAAGACATAAAAATTTTACCTTCCATATTTTCCTCTTCTATGATTCCTCTATCCAACCATCCAGTGGATGAATCAGAGATATTTATTGCTGATTTATATGATCTATAATGATCCATATCTTCCGCAATAGGATCTATCTCCCATGGGGACAAATCATGATCCCCCTGTTGTGCATGAGACACAAAACCAGAAAAATTTCTGCACCCACTGTTCATTCCCCACTAGTGTTTCTAAATCTAGGACATGTGGGAAAGAACTATGAACCTTCTTTGCATTCTTGCAACCTTCAATAATCATACTTATGGCTGCAACTTTTTCATTATTGGCTGGCCCAAATTGGGTGCTCTCATCCCACTCTTCCATGGGAGAGTGTCTGTCTTCAAGGAACAACTCAAGTTTCCATGGAAATAAATCAAGTGCTTGGTTCTCATAAAACTGTTCTGCACAATATTTAAGCACATACTAAATATAATTCTCCTCATGGTCCACCCAATCATGAGGTTCCTCCATGCCATTTACCCAAAAGGGATGACTCTCAAGAAAGATTGAGGATTCAGTCAATTCTTTCCACTCTTGTTGGAATTGTTCTATCTTCATTTGTGATTCTAAGAGGGCACTTTGAGTATATCTCAAAGAATCTTGGGTGGCCAAAAATTCACCTTTCAGCTTGTAGTTCTCTTCTTCATAGATGAAAATACTTTCTTCATTATGCAGTGATGCTTCCTGCAATAACTCAACAAGCTCAAACATGTCATTTTTATCTGAAAGCAATTGTGAGAAATTACCTTTGATTGTGGACATTGCTTTCTGGATATTCTCCATGGCTTCAAAGGAAGATTGGTCTTCCATTAAAGAAGCTTCCCAACACATCTTTGACACTGAAGCATGAGTGTCATGGAGAATTTTCAGGGCCTCTTGGATCTTCTGTTCATCCATCTTCAATGACCCTACAAGAAGATGAGGTTCTTGTAAATGTTCCTCCTCTTCATTTTCCATCACCAGATCAATTTCATGCAGTGCACTCGAGGTTTTGAAATCTGATCCATATGTTGTTTCTGCAATATATTCATATTTTAAGTGCTCAACAACATAATTTGGGCTGCAAATTAAGTGCTCATTCATCCTTGGTGCACCAGAAAGATATTCTCTCAAAGTTTCATCCTTCATATTGCATTAATTTTTTACACCGGAATTTTGAACCTCGTCACTAGGTGGCTCAACCATTCTAAACTCTTCACTGGAAGTGGCTACCATATCAGACCTACAAAATGACACATAGAAATCAGAATTTAATAAATTTCCATGTGTTATGTTCTCCTCCTTATGTGGTGGAATTATGATGGCTTGTTCACCCACCCATTTCTCTGCTTCACACCCTATTGAGATCTGCTCAATTTTTGCTCCCTTGTGAGGATTAAGGGGTGACTGTAAATATGAATTGTGTTTCTTTTTTACATCAGATCCAAAATATATCTCACCATAATCAATCTGCCCCATCTCTTTTGCACTCATCTTGAAATCAACCACAAAGAAATTTGGAGTCATTTCACCTTCCATGTTACCAACAACTAGATGTTGGACTGTTGGATATTTAGTTGTGCATGGGTATTCTCCATCTCCTTCTGATGAAGGATTTGGTGACTCATTATCCTCATGGATTCTGAAAATAGGCTGATCTCTCTTTGGAAAAACCCAAATAATCTCTCAAAGAAACCATGTATAGATGGCTCTAATGAATATTCACTTTTTGTCCTCTTTTCTTTTCCTTTACTTTGAGAGGTGGAACAACTTAGTTCCTTTCTTAATCGATTATTGGTATTCAAAGAACCTACATGTGTTAATGTTTTTGAAAACATAGACTCTCCATATTTATTTCCTTCATGATGAGAGACACTACTACTCCCTTTTCCATGTTTGCTTGCCAACTGCTTGGCAAGGAATTCTCTAGTCTCTTGATTTGTCTGAATGATGCTTTGAGATACATATTTTATCCCTTTCAACGTTCTTTGCATCAAAATTATTAAATCTTCTTGATCATCCATTTTTGAATGCTCTTCTTCATACAACTCAAATTCTAAATCTCCCATGAATGGAACTAATTCCACAACTGCAACTTGAAGATATTACTGAGCTACTTTTCCACTGAGAGTTACTTTCCACAGGATGAGCCAAGGAAAGTTCTCTAATACCACTATAATGTCCCAAGTCTAGGGTATAGACCTGAACACTCTTCAATTCTGTAAATTATATTAAAATGTATGAACTTGAATTAATTTACACAATGACTTCTCGACTGGGCAAATAAGGGGTTTATTCTGGGAAATTTCGCAGGCAAAAGGAGTGAGTAGTGGGAAGCAACAAACGATAATCAGACATTTAATTCCATATACCCTATCACATTTATATCTGGTGCCATTTAGGTTTTAGAATCCGCTCTGCGGAAACCTACTACCACGCTTCTGGGCAGCCAAACCGTGAAACTAAGGAGGGTAGTTCGGTCTGTTTTAACCAAGGGATTCTGGAAAATTGAAAAGGGTTTTTCCAGCCTTAATATAGCATAAATAAATTTTTATATAGTTTTCATAGATTCTGGAAGGTTCTGAGAAGTTTTGGATGAATTTGGGGTTTACGGCAGTTTTGGAAAAGGAAAACCCTACGCGGAGGAGGATCCAAAAGGGTGGTACAGACTCAAATAAAAATGGTTATGGATTTTTGTATGGGAAGGTGGGCCTGTTAGACCCACAAGAACTGACAGAGCTCAATTTGAGTTTACAAAACTCATTTTATATTAGATTTAGCAAAACTAGTCACTAAAAGCTAGTAATCCAGCTAGGGTCTAAAGAAAGTAGTTAAATCAAGTGAAATTGATTTCTGTAAAACATGAGAATTATAAAATAATTAAATATCAGTTTTATGAACATGTAAAATCACTTAAATAAGTTCCCCAGCATGACATATTCCTTATAGCACTCATATTTGTTCATTTTCCCCCATACATTGATAAAGTAGGCCCTTTTAGGGAAAACCGAAACAAGATTCTTTATGGGTATGGAGACTTCGAACTGATAACTATAATTTTCAGAATATTATGAACCCACATAACAGAAATTACATCATGGACTGACCATTACAAGGATGCTCCAAAAATGAGGGGCAGGAGGCCCGAATCATGACGAACAAGGGGCTGTGAGCATTGGTGAAGCATGAGCTTCACTGAAGCTTGACCTGAACATGATGGATGCTATAAATAAATCTGATTATCCTTCAATTTATTCAATATAGTTCTCCACACCTGCAATGGAAGAGAAGGGGATGGAAGGTTGGGGCTCATCTCCCAGTAGTCTGAGGCACAACACTCATAAGTAATGCTCACATAAGCATTCAACAATCAAATCATCAACCAAACTGAAGCAATGGGTTTGAATTTATCTTTTATAGACTTATGTATGACCTGCTTAGTAAGTTGAGGCCAATGGTGACCTGTGAGAGCAAGTCAACCCCATGGGTGACCTAACCCGAGCCACAAAAGCACCCCCTTTGGGAAATTAGGCAAGTAGGACCATGTGGAATTGTTTCTAATTCCAAATAATCCTTCACAATTAGAAACTGCACCCTCCCTTAGTCGAAAGATGCCTCTTTTGAGTTATGACAACTATTTGCTTTTCCTGGCTCATAAGGAAACTCTTTCTTTCCTTAAACAACTTTCCTGCTTTTACCTCTTTCTGCTTTTTCTGATTTTAGGAAACTTCCCTTTATTCTCTTGCTTGCTTTTGTCATGGACTTTCTTATTTTTACCAAGTAAAGTTGACTAGCTTTCCCCAATGCACCCTCCTGACATGGCATCCTTAATTCCACATCATTATTGTGCATAATAAATCAAATTGCTGAAATAAAATTAAATGCATGCCTTAAACAATTATTAACAAAATTTTTCCTAGGAAGAATAATTAATATCACTTTGATCCCCTAGGAACATAGCATGGTCAACACTTTTAATGGTCAATTTGAGGGAACATGACAACTCGCTGCTTAGGGGAAAAATCCAGAATCCTGTGCATGAGAAGGTGAATAGAAAACAATGGAGAGAATGGGAGAGTGGAAATGTCCCCTATTGTTTTCCTTTCCCACGTGAATGGATGACCCAGCTGGTGGAGTGTGCATGGGGGAAAGCCTTCCACCCACCACTACCTAGCAAATAAATGCCCTCAACTAACATCAAGGTTCTTAAATGGGTGGCTGACACATGAATTTTCCCATAGGATCAAGATTTAACATCCCCCCCACACTTATCCTTAGGAAAATCATTCCCTTTTCAATATAGTTGTAGTGACATAGCTGGTTGGGGTTCATTTAATTAAAATGCACAATTACATGATGCCAAACTAATATGGGTCGTATATCACAATATACTATCGGCAACAATTCCAAACGCCGACACATAACACAACCAAATCGATGGTGGGGATTTTTCCTTTAGCTCCACACCACGATTCATTACAATATATACATCACATACATTTAATGCAAACAGGGTCAAAACCGGGGTGTTACATAACTGTGGCTGGTACAACTAGCCACTGGTGTAAAAAGAAAGGTTTCAGAACTAGTAATAGAATACGAGATATACATGAATGATTTTCCAACTAAGGTAGACCTAAATATCTTACCCTTAGGATCGTACGATGTACTTATAGACATGGATAGGCTAGAACAACACCATGTCATGCTTGACTATTTAAACAAGTCAATTTTATGCATAGACAACTAGGGGAATCAAAGAAATATTCAAGGCATACCCAAGAAGGTTTCTGTTAGAAAAATATCCTCGTTACAAGCAAAGAAATGCATAAGGAAGGGTTGAAAACTTTTTGCAGTTAACATCCAGGATGTAGAAGCCGAGAGAGAACAAAAAATTGAAGACTTTCTGGTTCTCATACAATACAAATATGTATTTCCTGAAGAAATACTAGGACTACCACCTAAGAGGGACTTATATTTTTCCATGGAATTGACACGAAGGTCAGTGCCGACTTCAAAATCCCCATACCGCATGAGCACACCGGAGTTGGTGGAGCTCAAGTTACAGTTACAGGAATTGATAGAGAAGGGTTATATCCAACCTAGTTTGTCTCCTTGGGGAGAACCTATACCATTTGTAAGGAAAAAGGATAGTACGATGTGAATGTGCATCGATTATCATCATCTCGACAAGATGAACATCAAAAACCGTTATGTACTCCCTAGGATCAATGGCTTGTTCGATCAAGTCGGAGGAGAAAATATATTTTTGAAGATGGAATTTTGATCTGGATACCACCAGGTAAGGATATGCGATGAAGATATACACAAACCTCCTTTCGGACTCGATATGGCCATTATGAGTTTGTGGTAATGCCTTTTAGTCTAACCAATGCACCAACCAATTTTATGTGCTTGATGAATAGTATTTTTTGTGAATACCTGGATAAGTTTGTATTGGTCTTTATAGAAAATATACTAATTTACTCATAGAGTAAGGAATAACATGAGGAACATCTTCGAATAGTATTATGAGTATTACGGGAGTACCAACTTCATGCCAGGTTTAGCAAGTGTGATTTTTATAAACCACAAGTACAATACCTAGGTCACATCATTTGAGAAAAACTGCTAGAAATCGACCCAAAAAGGATTATAGCCATTGAAGAATGGCCTACCCCTGCTTATGTCATAGACATTAGGTCATTTTTGGGACTAGCAGGTTACTGTAGGAGTTCATTGAGAAATTTTCAAGGATTTCTTGTCCCATGAATGCCTTACAAAATAAGGCTAAAAAATTCCTATGGACGAACAAGTGCGAAGAAATCTTCCAAAAACTAAAACAAATCTTGACTACTACACCTATACTACAAATTGTGGATCTCGATGGGGATTTGGTTGTTTGCACATATGCAAGCAAGGAAGGACTTGGTGGAGTCCTCATGAAAAATGACTATGCAATCTGTTACAAATCATGAAAAATTAAAAGAACACGAACAAAACTACCCCACACACGATCTTGAGCTGGCGTCCATCATCCATGCCTTGATGATGTGGAGGCACTACCTCATGGGGAAGAAGTTTCTCCAAAATACAAACAACATGAGTCTAAAGTATTTGTTTGACCAGCCAACTTTAAATGTCAGGAATGCCAAATGATTGGCCTTCCTTAGCGAGTACCACTTTGAATTAAAGCACATAAAAGGAAAGGAAAACAAAATCACTTATGCTTTAAGTCGGCGAGATCATATGTTGTATGAGGTGAATTTGAGCCAAATCGATTTGTACTTGCATGATAGGATTAGAATGATAAGTAGGGTTGATTGTTTCTATGTTGATGTCCTTAAAATGATTCAGGAAGAAAGGTTATTCAAACAACAGAAGGAATATAAGGTAGATGAGTCAGGACTATTGTGGTCCAAAGAGAGACTCTATGTCCTAGATGAAGGAGACATCAGGTCCAACATTCTAACAGAGTTTCATCGAAATCCCTACTCAAGGCACTCGAGATATCAAAAGATGATATCGACAGTGAAGAACACTTTTTCTGGCCTAAGTGAAAGGTCGACATAGCACTATTCATTGCAAAATGCCAAGAGTGCCAACTAGTTAAAGAATAGCACCAACATCCTTTAGGGGTTCTACAACCATTATCTATTCCTGAATGGAAATGGGAGGTTATTATTATGGATTTCATTATGGGATTACCAAATAGAAAGAAACAGAATGATTCCATTTTTTTAGTAGTCACTAAGTTGTCCAAAGAGGCACACTTTATTTCGATAAAGTCAACATAAAAAGTAGTTCACATTGCATACATTTTCCTAAAAGAAATATTTTGATGCCATGGGATACCCAAGGAAATCATCTCGGATCGAGATACAAAATTTACCAATAAATTTTGGAGATGTTTATTCTCTAGCTTAGAGACACAATTAGATTTTAGTACCGCCTACCACCCGCAGAAAGACGGACATAAGGAATGAGTAAATAAAATCTTGGAGGATATTATTAGAATACACGTAATGAACAATCCCACAAAGTGGGAGGATTACTTGCTCCTCGCAGAGTTTCCATACAACAATGGGTACCATGCCTCCACCAAAATGAGTCTCTTCGAGGTACTCTATGGAAGAAAGTGTAGGACACCGGTGACTTGGGATAGCCCAATGGAAAGGCTCATTCTAGGACCACATTTACTGAAATACCTAGAACAATTAGTCACCAAAGTGAAATAGAATATAAAAGAGGCACAAGACCTCCAAAAACGTTACGCAGATAAAAAGAGAAAGGATAAATATTTCCAAGTCGATGAACATTATTATTTATAAGTTAATGAAAAAAGAAGCTCATTGAGCCTGGGGAGGCATGAAAAGTTGGCACCAATATTTTGTGGAACCTTTGAGATACTGGCCAAGAAAGGGCTAATGGCGTATGAATTAGCGTTACCTGCTCACGTAAAAGTTCATAATGTTTTTCACACATATTTATTAAATAAATATGTATATGATACTAAACATGTGTTTGATTTGTCCTTGCTACAGGTGGAACCTGAAGGGGAGTTTATGCCAGAGCCCCTTCACATTTTGGACAAGAGGTAAGTACATCTCATGAAGTGAACTATTTTCTAGCTAAAAGTGCAATGGAAGCACTTTGGGTCCGATGAGGTCACATGGGAGAATGAAACCACCATGAAAGAGGATTACCCCGCCTTGTTTCATGATTTCATTTCTAGTCCCTATAACACTAGGACGGTGTTGTTCTAAGAGGAGAGGGATGTAATATCCCAAATTTTGACCTTGATTATATTGGGCATGAATCCCAATGAACATGACTTACTTTTATGTTATATTTTATAATGGGTGTATGCCCCACTGCACATGATTTCTGTTGGTTATATAGATATACTGGGCATAAGATCCAATGCACATGTGTTACTGTTTTGTTATATGATTATATATGGGGAATAAACCTTGTTGAACAAGGACTATTGTTGTTGTACAAGGCATAGGCCCCGATGTACTTGATTGATTTATTATGTGATTGGGCACAATACCTAATATACTGAGATGATCTTTTTGTGATGTATTGTGCAGAATATTGATATACATGATTTATTTTTGTGATGTGTTGGGAATAATCCCTGGAGCACATGGGTTATTATACTATGTGTTGAGAATAAACTCTGAAGCACATAGGTAACCCCAAAAAGTAAAGCATGAAAGTGTTGGGCATAAGCCTTGGAGCACTCCAACATGATGTTGAGCATAAGCTCTAGATCATCGGATCTTTGGCCATTGTATCCCTAGGTGTAATGTACAAATGCATGGTAGTACTAGTGCTGAACAAAAATGATTTGGAATTGCACTAGTGTAACTCCCATTTGATAGTGTTGATCCTAAGCTCTGAATAGAATTAGGGGTTACTTTAATTAAGGGTTTTGAGTTGGAAAGTCTTTGAATAACACCAACCTTAGTCATACTTTTATTTAAGTTGATTAATTGAAATCACAATCTATTTCTCATCAAGGATTGCAAAAACATGCAAGGAAATATATGGCTACCTATCCTAGTTGACCAACCAAACCCCACATGAGGCCTGGTTAAGAGAATTAACATAAACTAAGAAAGAATCGAATAAACAAGTATGCTATTTAATTAATGCATGGACAATAATAGATGAATAAATTAAATAAGTAAGTATATATATA
>LPNX010972132.1:254511-267261 GCA_001517045.1 Pseudotsuga menziesii
TAACAAAAGTTACTAAGTAAAAGTTTATATATATTATTTTATAAACTAAATATGAATAAGAATGATTTTCTAAACTCAAGTAGAAACTAGTAGAAAGTTCCTAGTTATAAAAAATGAATATATATTACATAAAAATCAAACTAAGAGTTATTTTCAAGAAAATATTAAAATCTTGTTTTAACTGAAGATAACCAACTGCCCATTTCCAAAGAATATCTATAAAACAAAGAGCTAAGAGAGGGCATGGAGAGCTGATCATTAATACTGTATGGGATCGAGGAAGACTTCCAAGTCCTAGAACTTATAGAATACAGATCCTAATTTCATAATGCTAGCAGCCTCATCCTTAGGTGTTCTAGTTTTCTCTTGCATGTTGGAGCCAACTTGAGGGGATTCGATTAAGAACAAGGAACTGTTCCAGATCAAGGTTGGGAGTAACGTGGCAGCTTTGAGTTCATCTGGTTACCACTCCTCAGGTTAGAAAAAAAGTGTTTCCTATTAATTTTTTGTGTTGAAGTGTGCAGGGTGACATAGCCCTTACAAGATACACAACTACAAGTAATAGGTTTAATTTATATCAAATATTATTTCTGTTTTTAAATATGTTTATAGGATGAAATTACACTTATCAAGAGTTGCAGGGTTATGATAGGTTTTACAAATATTTTATGTTTAGTTTAGAAATATAGGATTTATCTCCTATAAAGATTATTATAACTTATTTCCAAACATATTGAAACAACATTGAATCCTCACAAAATCCTCAAACATAGAAATCGTATATCCTAGAAACAACAACAAATAATCTTTTAAAACATTTAACTTATAGGAAAGAGTTATTTTTCCAAGCGAATTTTTTCTCTAGCAAAGCAAGATCATGCTAAAGCTCTGTTATAAAACTAGAATAAAAAACTTAGCATATTATCACAAAACATCCATGAAGGGTTACAAATATAGCCAGTATATAAGATAACATTTAATTAAACATGTACATGCCAACAATAAAACAAAGTAAAGAACCATAGACAGATCAAAACCCATTGGAGTTTCCAAATCTACGCTATTAGCGTGTCCATAATTTCAACATGATTCCTAAAACACTATGCACATCACTGACTAGAAGTCACACTTATAAATTTAAAGAGACATAGATATTTACAAATGTAGCCATTAAATAAACTATCATCTAAATAAACATTTACATGTCAACAATAAACATAGTAGTGAACCATAGGTTGAATCCATTAGAGTCCCAAGTCTACGATTATCAACGTTTTTGGAACTATGAGGATGACTCCATAAAATAACACATAGTATTGGAAAAAAGCATCTTTAAGACATTAAAAATAAATAGATAAAATTACGTAAGCATCCAGATAAGAAAAATAGGGTATCATGATAACCAACCAACCATCGAATCCCATGGAGCAATTTTTCCAGCCATCCTGTAAAAGGAAGGGCCATGATTCAAGCGCTGGTATAAAAATAATTTGAACATGGCATTACAAATATATAGGAAAACAGAGTTAGGGATTTTCCCATCCTTCTGTAAAGAAGCAAAACAAACTAAAGATTTCACACTTGAACAATAAATACAAACAATTTTAACTACAATTCCATTGCTGGCAATGGCACCGCTAACAACATACATTGATCACCAAATAAACTACATTTTTCCATACATTTTTTTAAACATAGAGAAAAGATTTTAAAGCATAGATCATTTCATCCAGAGAAACATTTAACCATGGTAATGTATAGGATACATTCAAAACTTGAAAACATAGAGTTTATCAGTCCACGAAATACCTTAACATTCACCCAATTATCAAAATGTAAACCAATATAGAGTATATGAAATATAAAAATGATATAACCTTGTATTTCTAGAAATAGGGTTTTAGTTAGGTAGCAATTCACCCACGGTCAAAATTACATCACAATTTCATCAAATTCCCGAACAGGATCATATATACATTAAACCCTTGTAACTCTAAATGGAAAACCATTAAATCCATAACCAACGCATCCCCAAGTACTTTCAAAATGTAGAATGACCAACTAGAGGATAAGGAACCTTTCACATGGGCTTACCAAGTCTTGGATTCATGGTCTCCATTTTCCCTCAATCACAAGCCTGCTCCAACATTGAACCTACCACGAAATCAGTCCAAATATTAGAGAATTATTTAGATAAAATATTAAAGTTAATAGAGTTAAGAGAGTCTATATGGAGGAGGCACATACCTGAGCAATGATGGCTCATATGTAAAATTTATGTCCACGCTTTGCCAAAGAAACCACCAGGTAGGGAGCTCTCCCCCCCTCAAACACTTAAACATGCAATAAGGGTTTCAAAAATAGGGTAAATCCCCTTTGAACCCTAAGCCAACGTGAAAGGAAACTAGGAGGCCTACACATGGGATCGTTTTAAATACATCAACCAGCTCCACTAACACTTAGATATTTTACCCTTTTCGCTATAGTTTATTGTTCTCCTTGTTTGCAAGGGTGTATTTTTCTCAAAGCATTATAACCTTGGTTTCAAAGGTTAAAATGTTTATTTACTTGATCAAAACTATTCCTTTAGAAATTACACACAACTTAAGTTTGGTAGTAGAACCTGCAAGCAAAGAATTTTTTCATGCCTTAGTTCATAACGAACTAAGTAAGCCCAAGTCATAGGAGTCCTTCATACCTTATTCATTGAGTCATTGGGTAAATCCATCTACTCTTTTCCATTTAGAAGCAGTTGTAAGTTAGCCACAACACTTTAGTAAATAAGAATAGGTTTTGTGTTAAACATCCATTATAAACCAGTAGGAAGTAAGTAGAATCTGAATCGCACTAGAAACCTCATCAAACAAATAAATGGCAATAAGTATCACCATAAGAAAATAGAACACCATGTATTAATCTATGAAAGGAATCCATACCAAAACAAATACAAGTATCTCTTTTAAAAAGTTTATTCAAATGATGAGGTAAATTTTAGATGACCCAGAGATCCTAATAGTTTTATTGACATTACATTTTTTTTAATTTACAGATATAAGGGACATTACATAAATTCCGAAGGAAGGCTAAAAACCATCTGAAACAAGCACTAGCGCCTCAAGTCAAACTAAATCCCTAAAATTGGTATGGGGGGCACATGATGGTTGATTGTAATCAATGCGGGAAACTGGGTTGTCAGATTGATTAACCTGGAGTGCCTCAACTATGCAGAATGATCAACCAAGAGTGCCTCAACTATGAGTAAATGACCAATTTCCCTAAGTCTAAACTATGGAATGATTTAATGAATGCAAATGAAATGTGCCTAAGGTATAAGACTATGGTAATAAGGTGGATTATGCTATAACACCCCTTCTCCTTACAATGTTTCTGTAATATTCCCCAAGTGATAAAAATTATTTGTAATATTTTTTGAAAGACTATTTTATTTTTGAATGTGATTGGAAGACCTGGAATATGCCAATCAGTTGTTGGAGGACAAATGTAACATAAATTTTATGCTTGAAATAAAAATATGGATGATAGGGACAACCATGTTGAATGAGGAAACTATGCATGCGAGAGTGGGGGACGTGAATAGTCACTATCAGGGAAGTTACACCAGGCATGAGAATACCTATATAGTGCTAGACCCACCCTGGGGAATCAAAGATGTAGTGGAGCAGAAATTCCTTTGGGGATTTGGCTGTTAACTACAAAAGACCTAGGAAAAACAAAAAATGATAAATAAGGAAGCATATGCTAGGAGGTGAGATGCCGCTGAGTATGCTGGAACAAGGAAATACTTGTTGTGTGAGCACTCTGTGTTAGGAAAGTGGAAATAAATACTAGCTGTGTGAGCACTTTGTGTTAGGAAAGTGATTTATCAATGGAGAACTAGACTAAGTTTGACTGTCACCAATCTTGACATGCATTGTTTAGCTCAAGGATGATTGAGGATGGAGAGATCCGTTCCTAATATATGGTTGGGTGGAACATGGCTGTTCCTTTTTCATTATGGCTCGTTTGCAATAGGTTTTATCACTGAGGTTTTGTTCCTACCATACTATTGAACTACAGGTATGTTGTTTACGTGCAAATATGTGTTTCAATGTCAAGGAAATGATAATCCATAGCTTCAGTATCACCGATGGAAATAATTCTTAGGAGAAATTTTTGTCATGTTCTATTGTTAGATGATTGTGCCTTGTATTGGGGTAAATGACAACTCAAATGGTGTAATAGTGTGTTGTACAGAGTCACCAGTATATTGCATGATTTTCCTCTGATTGATGAGGTTAGGGCATGTATGTAGATGTATGAATGTATGCTTCAATGTTGCTGAAATGATAATAGAATGCCCTTAGGTTTGTTGATGAAAAGTATGGTTGATTATTTTGGTGTGCTCATATGATTAGGACTGCATTGGTTATGTATATTTTTAATGGTATGGAATGCACCTACTTTTTTTTTTTCAATCCATTGGAACTTATAGGTTGACTTAGTTCCTAGAAAATAATAATTACTTCCTTGGGTGAACGACTGTGACTTGTATTTGATGATTCTAGGTTTCCTTATGATGTCATAACATTATGTAAAGAGTTACTTACATACTATATGTTTCCCCTGATTTAAACACCCAGGATATTTGTTCCATATAGGATCTTTGAGCTTGTTCTAGGTTGAACCCTCCCAATCTTAATGAAGTTCATGGATAATAATTGTAGTTGTGGAATGAGATTTTCTACACTTGCATCTACACTTTTTCCCTGTAAAATTTCATACCAGTGAAGGAAGAAAGGAAAGGAGGGTTGAGATGGACAAGGGGAAGGTCAAAGGCTATAGACGCTTTTACCAAGGAAAGATGCTCAAACTTAAGAATTTTGGTAATGAAAGAAAATAGCCAAAAATTCTAAGGTAAAGTGTATGTTTCCACACCCTGGAGTCCACAGCGGAAGGAGAGAGGCAGAAATCTAAAGGAGAAATGAGGCCAAGCATTGGTTTTTACATGATATAGAGTCCGTCTATGGAAGGTGAACACATGAAGGTGTTTTTTATTAAGTTTTCGACTCCCGCAATCCGCAGCAGAAGGCGAAAAGGTGAAATGTGGAAGGTGGAGATGTGGATATATTATTTCGTCGCCTTTAAGTTTCTGATTCTCATGGTCCATAGTAGAAGGAGGAAGGAAGAGATGTGGATAAATGACTTCATTGTTTGTCAAGTTTTTGATTTCTACTGTCTGTAGTGAAAGGAAGAATGCGGAAGGCATAAATATGGATAAATGACTCCGTCGTTTGTCAAGTTTTTGATTCCCGCTGTTCAAAGTGGAAGGCGGAAAGGTGGAATGCAGAAGGTGAAAATATGGATAAATGACTCCATTGTTTGTCAAGTTTCTGATTCCTGTAGTCCGCAGCAGATGGCGGAAAGGAAAAATGCAGAAGGCAGAGATGTGGATAAATGACTCCGTCATTTGTCAAGTTTTCGATTCCCACAATCCGCAGTGGAAGGCGGGAAGGAGGAACGCAGAAGGCAGAGAGGGAAGGAAGTTATATTTAAATCCATAGAGAAGCCAAAATCCTGCAAGAATGAATGCAAAGATGCAATTGAAATGTCGGATGATTTCTGAGAAAATTGAAAAGAGGACAAGGTAAGTACAAAGGAAAGCTATATTTAAGTTCTTTAAATGTGGCAGTATTGGATATTTTGCTTCAAAATTCAGATATGAAGAAAACCGAGATAGTTAATAAAATGGGTGAAAAATAACTCAGTCCAAGAGAAGGCAGAGAGTTTCTTAAATTAACTAAGATATTTTAAAAAAAAAAAAATCTAAATAACTAAGTTTTTAGTTCAACAATGTAGCCATCAAATTCCACCATGCTTGGTTTTCTTCCTTTAAAAAACCAATATAGGTTGTAAATGAATGAAATGTTGGAAGGAAATAAGATGCTTCATGTTCATGCACTAGATATATTTTCCACCCTTCATTGCGAGCCCAAGGGTTTTGAAGTGCTGGCCTCTCATTTGGAAATCACGAATCACAGGCCAAACTGAACAAAATTGTGGGCTATGGAGGAGTGGATTCTACATCAAAAGTAATCCAGGGGATCCATAATTTATATATAGTCAAAGATCATAGAACCTGTCCATTCTCCACAATAGGGTTATTCAAATAATGGAATGATAGGTTAGCTGGAGGAGTACATCTCCACCACCTTTTTCTTTCTTCTGTCTGGAGGTATGAAAATCGGCTTGGATTTTTATTACATGTTTTAATAAAACATGATAGATTGGAGTACGTGTTATTATATTCTTATTCACCAATTTTTGTTTACATAGAAGCACAAGAAAATGATCCAGAATTGACGCTACTGAAGCAGGAACAAATGCTCTTAACCTTAGAAGCAAATTATACAAGCGAACACAGACCTTTTTGGAGGGAAAATGTTGTGGTTAAATATTTTTTGGAAGGCCATTACCACGAAGTGAGCTAGCGTTCCATTCATCCCAATTTATTGATTATGATGGGAAGAGATGGTCAAAAAGTGAAGATGCAGAGTGTGGAGAACAAATGGTATGCTGATTACATTACTAATGTTGTGTCCATTTTATTAGAGATGCAGTTGCTTTTTCTTTTTTTTTCTTAATTCATTTTCCCTGTGGAGCATCTCAATTTATGAATAATATCTTATTTGTCTACCCAAGACAGTACATGCCCAGATTCATGCCAACAATTTTGATGATATCATGATAGTAATAGTTGTTTTGTTTCTTACTCATGGAATTTATATAGATTTTGGATACAAATATGAACCTAAATACATTGATATATAGAAAAATAGTTAGGGAGATAGAGAGGAGATGAGCTAAGAAATGGTGCAGTCCAGTACTATAACAGTTTGAACTTCTACTTCGACCCCGTATACATACTTAATTAACCTTGCCTGTAATCCATCTATCCTTTCACCTTTCCTATTTTTCTTTTTAACTTGCTCTATTTGTTCCTTATTTATCTATTCCCACCCTCATTAGGCCCTAAATGAATATAGGACCTCATTATTCCAGGGCATGGGGAATTGAAAAAAGGTCACGTATAACTGGTAATGGGGGATCCAATTTTTCCCACCTATGTTTCTACCTACATGTTTCTTTGTGTAGGTACCATGATTTAGGGATAGGAAAATCTGGATGCAAATGAAGCAATGTTGTATGTAGATTCATCAGTGGCAGATTGAGATTAAGAGCCAATAACAACCAAAGTGGTTTCACCAGTGGTAGATCCAGTCAAAGATCAGATATGGAAGTGGGCGGGAAAGGAATGCATGTTCCTATCCATCCATCCAAACAAAATAAGAGGATATAGCTGGTGTTCTTATGTGAATATTATACCAGATAAATTTTGGTAATTTATGAGACAATCAAAGTTGGTTTATTCACCCATTATGCTATACCTAATGAACTGGTCCAAAATATGCCTTATTTTCCACTTCGGAGGGCTAGAAGTTCGTATAGATAAATGGAAACATCTACATATTTCAAATTCATAGACATTATGGATGAGAAGGACCGTTATCCCACATTGTTGGAGATAGATTGGGCATTTTAAATGGCATAGTATTCAACTTGAATCATAGGCATATATCTTTTTAAGTTGAGGATAGACACGTTGTGTGACATTTGGACCCTACATAGGGGTAAATATTTGTAGAACTAGTAGAGGAGGATTTATCAAGTAGTGTGGTTTATTAGTTGTACAATATGACATTCGAGTAGCATGAAGACTATATAAACCCTCCGATAGATGGGGGGTTTAGTTGGCACAATGTTGTCACATTTGATATGAACTCAGAAGAAGCAATGAATCGCTGAAAAACATAAACACGATAACCAATACTCCAGTTGATTTGTCATGGTAAGATATGTTATATGGATATGCACAAATCTCGATGGAATTGGAGATGTTGCAAAGTTAATTGAGGTAATTATTTATCAAGTGAATCCTAAGAAGCACACCGATACATTGGATGCAAAATGAAAATCCAATCTGATGCAATGGTGGGAAATAGATCAAGACGCATCAGAGACTTGGGAGGAGGTTGCATTCAATTTACAATCAAGGTTATTTCTGTTGGAAGAATAGGAGCTATGGGAAAAATAGACAGGTCAAAATGGAGCCATGGAGAAATAATCTACAAAGAGTAACTCTTTGTTTACTATAGAAATTTATCAAGTACAACAGGTGGATTTATCTGAAGTAGCTTAGACCAGATAAGGAAGTTTATTCAAGGAATAGATTCATAATTTTGTGCGTACATTAGGCACGATACAAAAGGCTTCGTATATCCATAGGAAACTCATTGATAGACCAAGGTTTGGGAAGGTTTGAAGTCTCGATTCTGCACCACCTTCAGTTTTTCATGGGATACTGTGTAGATCAATGGGACTTCGGAGGAGGTTGCATTCAATTTACAATCAAGGTTATTGTTGTTGGAAGAATAGGAGCTATGGGAACAATAGACAGGTCAAAATGGAGTTGCGGAGAAATACTCTGCAGAGAGTAACTCTTTGTTTACTACAGAAATTGATCAAGTACAACAAGTGGATTTATCTGAAGCAGCTTAGACTAGAGAAGGAAGTTTATTCAAGGAATAGATTCATAAGTTTGTGCCTACATTAGGCACGATACAAAAGGATTCATATCTCCATAGGAAACTCATTGATAGACCAAGGTTTGGGAAGGTTTGAAGTATCGATTCTGCGCCACCTTCTGTTTTTCATGGGATACTATGTAGATCAATGGGGTAATGTAGAAGGTGAAACATTTCATTTTCAGGGATGGAAAATAATTTGAAGGAAAGAATTGTAGGTTTATAAGGATCATCAAAATATACTCATTCGATAGAAGGAACAAGCAATATGCTTGTAGGTGAATGAGGATGAATAATACTTTGACGATAAGTTATGCCCTCTACAACTTAATTAATTTGAAAGAGATTGTTGGGAAATACCATTCAATCCCAAGTATGTTTATAATAATGCTAGGCCTTCAAATATCGTTCCTTATGATTTTTTTATACAATCTAACAAGTTTTAAGGTTCCACAAATAAGTTTGGCAGTGTGCACACATTTTTGGAAGTATGTGTGTTAGTATGTTCATTTAGTATTAGGGTGTATCGTGCCACCGAAAGTATTGCATGTGGTCATTCCTTCTTACAATAGAAAGTTGATTGTAGTTGGCTGGAAGGAAAGGGATAAGAACAATTTGAATCCTCCTTTTAATTTGTATTGTAATATCCATTTTTAGAATATGAAAAACATTGTCCTTCATTTCTTGTTGGGTTTTCTCGCATTGGGTTTTCTAGGGTAAATATTGTGTTTCATTGTGCACCTTTGATATTGTAGTTTAATTATTATATCATAGTGGTAATATAACTAAAATGGTGTTATTTTACTTCTTTTAAATCAATGAAAATACCAAAAATAATAGTAGTATAGTTAAGCATAGGCTCACTGCAATAACAATTGTTTACCCATTTTTTGGCCAGCATAGATCCACTCGCAAAGTGTTGCAATGATCCCTAATGCCAAACTAATTATTTTTTGAGGAATGATTAACCTATAGTTTTTGGACCTCGCTAAGTTTCATTGCTTTTCCAAAATATCTTAATAGTATACTATAGGGTCTGCCTCCTAGTGTGAACTATGGTGATGAAAATGATTCTATTTTTATAGTTCTATTCTTTATGATGTTTTGTTCTTTTTGGTTTTAGTTATCTTTGCTTTTATATGATGATGATGATGTTGTGATGGATCCATGTTTATGATATTATGATGATTAAATTTGTGATGGTTGTAAAACTATGATGCTTTTAAGACTGGTTATAGGGCATCTATTATAATTTATGTTAAATATAAATATACAAGAAATGATAATAACATTATAGGTTTATAGTGTTTTTATATGATGAGGTTCCTTACTTCCAGTCCATGGTAATATGACATGCCTGCAAACAAAGGTTAGTTATTTGAATGGTGTATGTATCAAATATTTTACACTATAGCCATATGGTGGAATATAATAGATCATGATCCAAATAATTTGTTTCCCATGAAGAGCTAAATGCAAGAATCTAAAGCCATTGCCTAGCCTTTATTATGAATGAGGAATAATAATAATTCCAACTATCCATGTTGAAAAAAGTTGGATGTTAGTTGGAAAATATTTGGTTTGTCACTCATCGTATTGGAAATTTGTTTTGTTATTACCATCGATTCATACACAGGGAAATTATTTATGAATGGTGGTTAGTGCTTGCACTTAAATCGCGGCATTCGATATGGGAACACTACTTGCCAAAGATACATCACATTTGTGCTTGATTTAAATATCAGTTTGAGGGTGATTCTTTTTTGTGAAGTAATATCAGCCCTCCATTTTGATCAAATGAAGAATATTAAAGCTCTCTCTTCAACATGTATTTACCCTAAGCTTGAATGTGTTTCCATCTCATTGTGTGGTTTTGTTTCAACTTCGTTTGAGGCTGTGTGGGTATTCCTTGTGCTCTTGCTTTGGTGTTAGAGGCTTATATTTCTTTCTAGGGTATGGTCCTCCTTTATAAACTTGCATGAGTGTAGGTTCATACTCCATTGAATAACTAGAGTATGCTTAGATCGGTGTTTATGTGGAGATATTTTGACCTAGGGAGTGTGTTTTTTCTCAAACTGCATGGACGATGAACCCATTACATCTTTCTCTTTGAATTCCAAGTTTTAGAATGGACATAAGATTCATATAGAATGACTTGCATATCACTGTCATACTGTGTGTTCTTGATGGTAGTTAAAGGTGCAGCTAGGTTGTTTTATTCTAATGCTCATACTGCTGTTTGTAACTTCTCTTTCCTTTTTCATATTGACTATGAACCTTTTAGCACCTGTCCCACAACAACAATAGAGGATTCATTTTATTTTCTTGCCATAATATATCTATGTACTTGTAGACTAGATAATATAATTCGCCATAGCCATCAAAGAAAGACGGAAATCCTTTGGTTACCACACTGTTGAAGGTGTTCTGGAAATTTATGATAGATTATGCCAACCCTTTCTATTTTAAATCTACATTAGTCACCAACTGTCGTTTTACTAGTAGCTGTTGGGCCTGCTCAATGGTTTCAGTCTTGTCTTTGATGCCCAAAGCAGCTAGAATTTGTATGTCTTGTTAATTTAACCCACTTACCAAAGATGCATCTTTCTCAGGATTATCTCCTAGATCATTTGTTATTATTTTAACTTCATATCGAGTGGCCATCACCATCTCAATATCCTCATGTCTAACTGTAAACTGCTTCCAAGTATCCTCCATTAGTTTAGTCATCTCAACCCACTATTTCTAGCACTTTTGAGAATGACCTTTGAATTTTGCTTCCTCCTTAGATTATAAATATCAGACTTCAGATATCTTTATTGGTATTACAATCCTCTATGATTATGGATTATCTCTCAAAATTATCCTTCAAGCATTGTTGATTTTTCTTTGTTTTACAATGTTATCAAATTCAGTAAACAAAGATAATGAGCCCTGTGACCCACTGGCTTCACCTTCTTTAGATTTAGTCCCTTCAATAGGTGTGAACATTGAAGACTTAAAAAATTGGATAGAAAAGGGTGATTTCACATCAGATGTCTTTGTTTCCCACTTTGTACCCAAAAATGGGACCATCTGTCCCTCTCCTTGTTGAGTGTCTGTCTTCTACTTCTTTGATGATTCCCTTGTAAGGGGTTCTATGTCCATGGACTGAATAGAATCTCTTTTTGTTCCGTAGTGTTGGGGTGGCTTCTGAGAAGCATCCACTCTGTTAAATAAATCACTGAAGGGTATTTCTATTTCCCTTCCTATTAACCCTAATAGAATTACTTTATGATCTCATGTACAACCTCCCAGGTGTCCAAATTGGTCGTTCTTTCCAAAATTGGATTAGGCTGATGCTTGTGAAGTTCCCTTGTAACATCTTTACTCAAAGAGTATATAATGTTGTGTGGGTCATAATTTTATTTTCCATCTTTGCGTAAATTCATTTTCTTTAGCAATTTTTTCGAGGAAATTTGAGGTCTAAAATGGGCCTCCTAAGGAAAATTATAAAATAATAGTTAAAATAATAAAATAATAGTTATTAATTTTGGAGGAAGAATGAAAAAAAACAAATTTTTTTTGTTTGTATTTTTGACATATCTCCCTATGGTTTTACTCAATTCCGAGTGAGAGGGTTCATTGGATGGCAACGAGTACCCACACTGCATACTTTCGACAGACCCCGCTGCCCCAAAAATAAGAAATACCTAAAAAAACATGATGATGACATCATCATCACATTTTTTAGGTATTTCTTATTTTTGGGGTAGTGGGTTCCATCAAAAGTATGCAGTGTGGGTACTCGTTGGATGTGGAATTAAATTCCACATCCAATGAGCTCTCTCGCTTGGAATTTGAGTAAGAACACAAGGAGATATGTCGAAAATACGAACAAAAAAGTAGTTTTCTTTTATGACAAATATGTTAATTCAACCATTATTGTTGAGTCATTTTATTGAAATTGTATTGGTTCCTGAATTCCAGCTCACAAAATTTATTGTTGGCGCATTTTCGAATAAGTCCCGGGTGATTCCATGAAGATGGGTAACACTTTTTGGCCAAATTTGGTGATGAAAACCTGATTTTTAACTCATGTGCTAGATAGAAGCCCTCAAAACGCATA
>LPNX010972132.1:276730-292366 GCA_001517045.1 Pseudotsuga menziesii
TTAGAAATAAGAGCATAAAGAATAATTTTAAGATTGCTTTTTCTTCCACATTAGCATACATTTTATAGATGAAAGATATTTTGTTTTGTTTTATTGTACTCATTCATGATGGTGCTGGGTGGGTTAAGATTGATTTTTCTTCCATATTAGCATACATTTTATAGATGGAAGATATTTTGTTTTGTTTTATTGTACTCATTCATGATGGTGCTGGGTGGGTTATAGTGTAGATAGTAGACATCATTTGATGCCCCTGAAATACTTGCATTTATTTTTTATCTCATGGAGACAAAGAGCTAGAGTTTCTTGTAAAAATGTCTATTTGTGGAGTGGAATTGAATAAAATGAATTTAGTGTGATTAAGTTGTTAAGTTCAATTGCAAATCTAATTGAATTTATTTCCACCATGCCCGTAGAGCAATATGAACACACCTGCTACACAAGAAAAATGTATCACTCGATTGTTGATATATCATTTTGTGTCAACTTTCCAGTCATGGTGGTTTTCTATCCTGTATTAAGATTTATGGGCATGAGAAGCGTATTACCACTGCCATCATGGTAACTTCAAATTTGATTAAAATCAATTTAAAAAATTTGTTTTATTTATTGTATTAATATATTCTTAATTTGGTAGTTGTTGATGGTCGTTTTCCAAATTTTGTTTTATTTATTGTATGCTATATTCTTAATTTGGTAGTTGTTGATGGTTATTTCCATCTAGAAAATGATTTTGTCTTGATCCTGGTCAAATTACTTATTCCTCTTGAAATTTAATTGAAATATTGGAAAATATTGGCTGGACATATGAATATCATTGCTGCAGTTAATGTCTCTTGTTTTCTATGCAGGCATTGGTGGAGAGAGCATATATGGTGGAAAATTTGCAGGTCAGTTAGCACATGCTTTTTTGAAACATCTTCGCTTTGAATAATTTGATTTATATTGTCAGAATTGTATTGAACATTCCCTATTTCTTATCATAGATGAGAATTTTCAGTTACGTCATGATGGCCTTGGTATTCTATCAATGACCAATGCTGGCCCGAGCACCAATGGTTCTCAATTCTTTATTGCTTTTGCAGCAACACCTCATCTTGATGGGTATTTAGTTGATTCCATAACTTGAATTTCATTTATGATTTTTTGTATTCACCTGAGTTTATCTGAGCAACTTTACATGTTAGTTGTGATTGGCATATTTTCTCTTTATCCATGAATCATGAGTGTCACCATATGGAAATTTCATATTTTAGAAATACAAGATTCATTTACCTTGATACAATGGGTTATTTTCTTTGGGTTCTAGTCACCAGTGTATTTTTACCATTTGACCTTTTATATTCTGATATTTTTTGTGGGCAGTTCTCTTTAGTCCAGTTCAGTTGGTCTATATGCTACTGAGGGGATGAGGTTAATTTTTTTTTTACTAATGTGGATATCTTGCCTCTCCCCATATCTATTTTTTGTTTTACTCTCATATCATTAATGTCCCTTTTCTTATTATCTACAACAAGCATGGCATCTTTGGAAGAGTTGTTGAGGGAATAGATGTAATGAAGAAAATTGAGCAGTTATCAACTATAGATCAAGGCAGACCTATTGTTCCAATTAAGATTTCGAATTGTGGTGAAATATTGCCAGGAAAAGATAACAGTGTAGTTGTAGTTGATGAAGGTACATTTATATTTTAAGTTGTAAGCATCATGGTATCCCATTGTTGAATATTTAACTGGCCATAAATGTTATAATTCTTTGATTGATATATTGAATGTAATTTGTAGAAATGGTTTTCTTTTATTCCTTTTAGATATGAAAATTTGGATTTATCTAGAGATAAAAAGAAAGGAAAGAAACAGAAGGCTACAAAAGAAGAAGTGTCAAGTGATGATATCTGGAAAATGTGTAAGAGGAAAAATCATAGGAAGGTGTGTAAGGACCGATGAAAGAGGAGGATGCTTCATTATTCTTCTGATTCAGATACCTCATCAGACACTGGTTTAGATTCAGACACTTCTGATAGTGATTTTGACTCAGGATCTTCCTCTTCATATGATACTAACACTTCAAGTGAAGATGATAGGGTGAGAAGAAAGAAGAAATCATCAAGAAGAAACAAGCATAGACATACAAAGCGATGGAGGGACAAGCGAAGAGGGAAAATATATGGTTGGAAAGTGAAGAGATTAAGATGGAAGTCCAAGTGGTATTGTAACACTCCGGTTTTGACCCTATTTGCATTAAATGGGTATTATGTATGTATTGTAATTAATCATGTTGTGGAGTCAAGGGAAAAATCCCCACCATTGATTTATTGTTTTATATTTCAACGATTAAAATCGATGTCGATGGTATTTTGTGCTAGCAAGGCACGTTATAGTTATGGACACCATGTAGATATGTATTTTAATTAAAATACCCACAACCAGCTATGTGAATGCAACCATAATGAGAAGGGGCATGATTTCCTAAGGATAAGCAGGGGGGGATATTTAACCTTTGGGGCCAATGGGGAAAATCCAAATGTCAAAGGGAGAACCCCTGAAACTGTCAACTACGTTTCTTGTCCTATTCACCCAATCATTTATTACTACCAGAAGTTGGTTGAGTTGGTTATTGCATGGGATGGGCAAGGTATGACAGCCCAAAATTCGAATTGGAGAAGCCATCAGTTTTTGGGAAATGCGTTTTGACTCCTTGGGCAAGTAAAAACCAAAAAATGTTTGCCATTATACCATGCTTTGATGTTTTTCATGTTTTCCTCACTATTTTTCCTTTACATGAGCTCTCTCAGGCATTCAGAACTTTCTGTGGGTGAAACCATTCACGTTTTTGGTTGCTACCTCATTTTGCTCAGGCTCATAAATCATTTTTGGTGATTTTCAGTGGCCGAGTTTCCTTCCCCACATTTTTGGCTGCATTCTCCCCATTGTTTCCAAGATGGAAATCATTTTCTGGCAATGCCCAGTGAGGGGAAGAGGAGACCCACGATTTTTGGTGTTGTTGACTCTGTTTTGACCACGTTAGGGCCAAAACATCCCTGGAAATCGAATTTCTATTAGGGAGTTGTTTTACCCATCCTGGCAATTCATTTTTGTTGCCCAAACTGTTCTTCCTCAAACCCAGAAATCGTATTGTGTCATGGGTGCATCTTTTGGCTTTAGTCTGAATGGAATTGGGAGTGGAAATGGGATTTGAGCTTGCTTGATAAACCTAGTGTGTGCATGAGCCTCATAGATAGAGCTAGAGGGTTGGATTTCTTCTCTGCACCCCCTGAATAGCAATGAAAAGGAATTCATGGCCTGAGGGATTTTGCATTAGAGAAGGGGATGATTCCTTGTGTTGGGTGTGTGTGGATGTCTTGTGTGTGTGGATGTCTTAGAAGTCAGGCTAGCTCTGGTGCAGGTGTCCTTAGCTCTTCAGTGAGCCCACTAGCTTAGAAACCAATGTTTCTAGCTCCTGATAGCCTAATAAATCCAACTCTATTGGCTTGGCTATGTATTGTTGTGTATCCTTGGCTATGTGTGAGCCTGCTAGTTTCCCCTTACTCCTTGTGAAATCATGCACCCCATCTCGGGGGTGGAAGTTTTGCTGAGATATTGATGAGCACACTGGCCTATGGTTTGGTGGAACGTTGCAGTGATGTAGTCAGTTGCAGGACAAGCTTTCCCGAAGATAAGTATTCTTGTGCTTAAGTCCTTGCAACTATAATATTTTATGAATGAACATGATGAGTGCTTATATGCTGTGAATGTATGATGACATGTACTTTCTTCCACTGTATGCTTACGTGAATTAGATATTTGCATATGTTTATTGAATGTTTATGCAATTGTGTATGTTTATTTCCAATGCATTTTTATATCATGTTTATGAGGCTAGTTTGCCCGGATTAGATAGCTAGCAGCTATGTTTGTCGCGTCCTCTCTGCCAATTAGAGGGGTGGGGACGCGACGGGTATGGATTCTTTATTCATTGACCTAGGAATATGAAATGCAGTCTCATGTATTATATACATAATTCGTTTTTCTAATAGTGTTTGAAGAATTTTTTTGAATTGCAAGAGTTTAGATAGTGACTATAGAAGTGGAAATGATAGTGAGAGTGAGACTGAAAGTGAGAGTGATACGGAAAGTGATAGTGACAATGATGTTGGTAAGAAAAGTGTGAAATCAAAGCCACTCCCGTGCAGTTGAGAATCCTCAACTTTATGGTAAATGGTATTTCATTACTGAATTGATGTTTAGCTTGCCACCTGTCATCAAGCATTTTGTGGAACTGATAGAAATGATGATGTTTGGTTTGGTAATGTTGTTTTGCAAGAATAAAATGGTCACACTTTAACCAAAGTTCTATTCTCCATTTTTTTTGAAGGTATTAGTTGTAAAATTTGCAGAAATTAAAAATAAAATTTTAATGGGCACCATTAAATATGGTGGTACCTCTTGGAAAACTCTTTCTTCTGTGAGGCCACTTTGCCTATGGTTCCACATATTATTATTATTATTATTTTGTGCTATAGGATTAATGGCCCTTTTACATCATAGTAGACGATTTGTGAAAGGTTTAATTGCATGACACTTAAATCCTAGTTTAGCTTTAGCCGAAATTTTCAGTAGTAAATGTGGTTTTATTATCTCTCAAATTTAGAATTTACTCCAGGTACTGGAAGGATTTTTAATTGCATATCATGAAATTTGAAATCATTGTGGTACACATTTTCATGTTAATTTATTTTGAAAATATTTTTATAACTAGGACTTATATGGCAAATCATCTGATTACAATTTTTTTTCATTCCAGCAAAACTAATTGCATTACCAATGGAATAAACTTTAGACAAGCAAGGCATTGAGGAAGATAAAGGAATCATGGTTAAAGATATTGTGGAAGAAGGAGAATTAGTGAAAGAGAATGAGGAAAAAAACCAAAGAGATGGATGTTGTTGAAGTTAAGGCACACATGAGTTCAGATTCTCGATCTCCTTAGAGTGATTCCCCTAGCAGTTCTAGGTCAATAATCCTTTCCCCTTTTATTGAAATGATTTGTGAATGTCATGGAAGTGTTATTAAGGCCTATCCTTTTGTTTCTGATATTATCTTGGCATTCTTTAGTATATATATATATATATATTATTTCATATAGTTTGGTGTTGTATAATTGTACGATGTGCACTTTATTGTCTTGTTAATTTAATAAATGGAATTTTATCTCCAAGGAGTCCCACCAGGAGCTCTTAGAAGAGTTTGAGAAGAAGCTTGAGAAGAAGCCCTAGAAGGAGCTTGAGAAGGAGCCAAAGTGAGAGTCTTAAGCGAATCTCAAGCAAGAGCCCAAGTAGAAGTCCTAGAAGTGTATTGAGTAAAAGCCCTCGAATGAGTTTGAGAAGGATCTCACGTGTGATTTATCGCATGGTTTTAAATAGGAGCCCAAGTGTGATTGCTCACATGCCTTTAAGTAGGAGTCCATGAAGAATTTTGAGTAGGCATTCATGAAAAAACCTAGCTCAAAGTCCTTTGAAAAGTTGAAGCATGCCTCTAAGAAGAAGGTTGTCAAGAGGATCAAGTCGTAGTCCTATTGTTGATAAGAGTACACTTCCCCATCCTAATCAAATTCAGACTACTGCAAGAAGTCCTAGCTAAGAGGGAAAACCTAAACATGTGAGAAGAGGTCGTGGATTGAGCCAACGTTACTCTTATGCTCGACGTTATCGTACACCATCTCCAGATACCTCTCCCCCAAGGTCTCATCACCTCAGTGAAAGGAATATTCCTAAATGGGACAGGTTTGTATGCATTCATAAAGCCTCATTAAATTTCCAAAGTTGGAAGGAATTTCTAACAAAATAATTTTATTTTGTTGTGTTAGATATTCAAATTATAGGAGTTATTCTGAGCACTCGCCACCAAGGCATTACAGAAACCCACCAAGAGGCAGTACTCCTCCAAGGTCATAAAGAATTATATTTGTTCCAGTGATTGAAGAAATATGTTCTGAATATGATTTTAACAACCTATTTTATAATATTTTTGTCAAGGATATAGTTTGTTGTGTTATTGTATGCATTTAGGATTAAACAAGGCATTGTCTTGGAGTTATGTTCACCAAAAATATTTGACCTCTTCGGATGCTTGCTTTAATGCAGGTACACAAGGAGAGGAATCGAAGCATAAGTTATAGCCCTGTGGCTTATCGAAGCTGGAGAAGAAATCAAAGTCTCAGCCACAGTCATAGTCCTGTAGATGAGCGCCTTGTCATGATTGTAGTTTGTTAAGTATATATAATTCTATTCCTTCTCCCAATGTTTCAAATCATTCCTAGTTTTCCAAAGAAAAATATAAAAATACAGCCTCATCCTATACTCTATGGCCCCATGAATATGCTTCTATCCAATGCTATTTGGGGTCATGTAGATATCCCAGTGCAAGCACTGCAACATCACCCTAGGAAGTGAATAAACACTATGAATTGGCATCACAATATATCCTAACCATTTTTCCTTGTAGATACTTATTAGCTTGATGGAAGAAGGAGCTTTGCTCATCCCATGGTGGATAAGATCCATGTGAAGCACCAACTATTAGGTTGATCATCCTATAATGTCCCGGTTTTGACCCCGTTACATTAGATGTATATGATGTGTATATTGTAAATGATCATGGTGTGGAGTTAAAGGCCAAGGCCCCACCATTGATCGATTATGCTATGTTTTGGATTTAAATTGTCACCGATTGTATATCGGGGCATGCGACATATATTATATTGATCATCATGTAAATATGCATCTATAATTAAAAATGAACACAACCAGCTACGGTCGCGGCAACTAAATCGAATGGGGCATGATTTTCCCAAGGATAAGGCTGTGGAGGGGAATTTGTCAATCTTGAGCCAAAAAGGGAGAAAAACCCATGTGTCTTTTTCCCTTGTCTTAGTCCAACCACCTTCTTTAATAATTTCTGTTGGCAGTTGGGAGGAGTTATGGAAGTTATTGTTTTGGGGTGTGGGGTGGCAGCACTGTCAATCCTAGCCTATGCCCTTCATTCAATTCGTCCTCATCCTTCACGCAGACTCTTCTTCCTCCCCACGAGTTGTAGAACGCCCAAGACTTGCAATTCGCGTCCTCCCCATTATTGTTCATCCTCACACATAGGCTCTTGGCGTTTTTGGTCTCACACAGACATTTTCTTGGCTCCACGAGTTTGCTGAACACTCACGCATGCCCAATTTCGCGTCCTCCCTGTGCTCTGTTCGTTTTCCACCATTTCTAGTCCGTTTCTTATCTTCACGCACAGGAATTTCTGGGTTTCCCCATGTTGTTCTTTCCCCTACGGAATCGTGGATGTTGTGGCTGTATTTTTCCCTCCTGGATTGATTTGTGGGTCTACGTTGTCTGTTGCTCACACACAGGTTGGGAGGCAGTGATTTAATTCTCAGCGTGGCCTGTGTATGTTTTCCCGGCGATTTTGTTTCCCAGGACGACTGTGGTCTTTCCCCTGTTGTGATTGTTTTGTTGTTGCTTTGGAACGGTCGGGAGTTGCTCAGGAATTGTCTTCCTGTTAAGCTGTAATAGTTGATGAGTTTCCTGTGTGCAATGGTTGGTCTTCGGACTATGAGAGGAGCAGGGATGCTGTCTTAGTTTTGCTTGATAAACCTGGTGGCTGGAACCACACAGACAGAGCTAGAGGGATGGCCTTCTTCTCCATCACCCCTGAATAGCACTGGAAGGGAATGCAGGGCCTGAGGGACTGTGTAGCAGAGAAGGGACTGATTCCTTGTGTTGGGTGTGGATGGGTGTCTTAGAGGTCAGGCTAGTTCTGGTGTAGGTGTCCTTGGCTCTGTAATGAGCTCACCAGCTTAGCAATTTGCCTTCTCCAGCTCCTTAATGGCCTGATAAACCCAACTGTGTTGGCTTGGCTATGTTCTGGACATCCTTGGCTATGTGTAAGTCTGCTAGTTCCCTTATTCCTTGGAGAATCATGCCCATCTCGGGGGTGGCAGCGTTGCTGAGAGATTAAGGAGCACGCTTGCCTATGGTTGGGTGGAACGTTGCAGCGACGTAGCTGGTTGCGGAGCAAAGCTTTCATAAGATAAGTGATCTTGTGTATTTTACCTCTGCAATTCTATATTTACTGTTAATTAAAATGAAATGAACATGTTGAATGAATGCTTGTTTGAATGCATGATGTTTCCACTGTGCCAGATGAATGATTTTAGCTGTGTATGATAAATGGTTGTATTTGTGCATGTTAAACTACAATGCATTTTCCCTTTCAGCATTCTGTTTACGCAAATTTTATAAATTTACATGTTCATGGGCGGTTAGCCTGGTGGTTTAAGCCATGGATCGTGTCTCCTTTGCCGGTTGGAGGCATGGGGACGTGACACATCCTCTTTTGATTCTCCTTATTTCTCCACTTATACATGGCTCTAGGATGATCATGCTTATATACTATATCCTTGGCATGCATAATAAGATAATTTTTGTTGATAGGTCTCATATAGTGGTACACTTATAGTTTCTAGGGAATAATGACTTTTGCAATCCCATTAAGCCAATTTCTTGAGTTTTGTTCAAAATTCCTAGAAAAGGTTTATGGATTTCATAACCTACTTGATCATATATTGTGAACTTATAAAATCTATCATCCTTTTTCGACCATTAGATACTCAAGGTTGAGTATTGATCCTTTTTACCATTATAGAGGACTCTATAAGTTAGGTTCCCAAATTCTTGAAGGGTGTTGGCTCAATGGAAGAACGCCTTCCTTACAAGTAGGAGGTTGGTGGTTCGATTCCTCCATTTCCCAATGATATTATAATATTGGTTAAAAACAACTAAATTAGTAAGCAAAAAAAAGAGATAAATGCCCAAACAAAATGACCAAGATTCATATATAAAACTACTAAAAACAACTAAATTAGTGACCAAAAAATGAGAGATGTGAAACTAGGCTTAAAAAAGGATGCAACATGTGGCGCTAATGATGAATCCAAACATGGTGTTGATATGGTAGAAAAATAAGACGTGAAACTAGGCATTAAAAAGGATGCAACACATGGCACTAATGATGGAGCCAAACATAGCGTTGACATGGTAGCAAAATAAGACATTATTTTGGATGAAAAAAATGGCATTACATAGGAAGAAAAATATGGTGCAACAATAGAAAAAATATTTGGCATAATTTTGGTAGCAAAACACGATGCAAAAAGGAAGCAAAAATTGGTGCAAATTTGGAAGCGAAAATTGACACATATTTGGAATTAAAGCATGGTGTAAAATGGGATGCTAAAGTGGTAGAAAAAATGGATGCAATATTGGATGCTAACATGGTGCTATTAATGATGCAAATATGGTGCTAACGAGGATGTCATTTAAGAAAAAAAAGTAGACACTCGCTAGGAAGCAAAATAGGACGTTATTTAGGAAACAAATCTTGACGTTGTTTAGGAAGCAAAGTTGGATGCTATTATGGAAGAAAAAAATAGACGTTATTTTGGACGTCATAAGGGATGCTATATAGGAAGCAAAAAAAGATGTTTTTTGAGACGCTTTAAGTTTTTTCCATGACGCGTCCCATTTAACATCTAGTTTGACCACTCCATGTAAAAAAAAATTACACTAAAAAGGGATGCTATTTCTAAGATTTGTTGTAGTGATTGAGAAGAGTTCCCAACTCAATTACTTTTGTTGTTCTATGGTTTACGTATTCACTTAGCAGGAACATCTCACATCCACAATATGGGTATCATCTTCATCTAGCGCACTTCTGTGTATTCAATATCTGCTAGTTTTCACACTTCAGCTCCACTGTGTAAAGATACTTACAATGATCAACGAACCATTTATGCCCCAAATAATTTCAAAGTTTTTCCAACTAGATTATCTCAGATCTTCATTCTTCGCAATCTTACTTCACCTCATCCATATCTTTCTTATTTATAGTCTTCTTGGCTCAAGATATATGTCCACTTAGTGAAGTTCCATAACCTTGGATATCAGCCCCCTTGTTTGTGTTTTCATCAAGTTAGGATCTGCGTCGACGTGCCACTTATTACAATTCATCTTTATGTGGTGTATGGCGCACATATGTCAATGTTATTGTGGGAGTTTTGCACACAGGTTCATAATTCATATTTTTCTTTACAACTCTTCATACCACATATGATTTTCCTTATGGGACTTTTACACACGAGTTTTTCTTTCTTCATTCATAAGTCTCACAAATGATATTTGTGCATATGTGCCATTTTCAATGTTCTTCTTTATGTATTATTATATGTGCACTTGCAACCAATGTCATGGTGGGATCTTTTCTCTCATGTGAATTCCACATTCTTCCATATGTATTTATTCAAGTTGGTTGTGTGATGAAGTCTTCAGCTTCTACTAATATTTGTTCAACAATCCCATCGATACTCAATTCAATGTCTTTGACATCAGTTCCTTGATGTTTCATCCTTTGAAATTTGGTCCTTTGACATCTGATCTTTTGATATTTGATCCTTTGACATCAAGGGAAATACATGTTCAACATCAATTAGTTAAAATAATTGGACATGTTCCTAAATGTCACGTTAAACCTCTTTTCCAACTTGGTAGAACATAAGAAATACTATGAGGTGACTCCCGGTGTTCTGATGCCACAGTGGCGATGTCGATGAAGAAATTGGGGTTACCTTGTGAAGCTGTGGTTGCAGAATTCTGACTGGAAACACTTGACCCAAGTCAGAGGGATTTAGTGTCAATGTATTTTTGAAATGTCGAAGTTCTGATGCTGATGAGGTAGTTCCGATGTTGGCATCGAAAAGCTCATTGGTAGCTTGTTCTTTAGCTAGTGTCGAATTCCTATACCTTATGTGTCGATGTAAAGATCAATAAAGTAATGTAAATGATTTCGATGTCGAGGTGCCTAACATCCAAATTCCATCGTTGGAATCGGCATGACTGTTAAGAAGAAAATTCAAACCCATGCCGACTTTCGATGTCCAATGTTGGGAGAACCGAGTTCCGAGATCGGAACATCAGAGTTGGTATGTTAGAAATGAAGTATTCAAAACATGTTTTGACTTTCGACTCTCGACGACCCAAGTTTCTATGTTAGTACGTAGACGCCGGAATGGTCAATTTGACATGTTCATTTACCAATGCCGACTTCTGACTCCCGATGTTGGGAATGTCGAGAGGGTATGGTTAAGTCAGAAGGTTGTAATGACCATATGGACTATTAATTCATGATAAATAATTAACTGATTAAAATTTATTCTTTGAAGGCCTAGCCTTAGAGACCTAATCCGTCGCGCTGAATTTAATTGGGCCTTCCCCTTGGTCATTTTGGTTCCTTCATTCTTGGGATCAGGGTTGGGTATGTTACAAAAAGGATGCAAAAGCTAATATCATTTGCAAATGCAAGAAGGAAATATTGTATTCAAACATTCTTGATATTGTCAAAGAAGGATTTTTTTTCCAAAATTCTCTAAATTGACAATGTTATATTGGGTATTGGTATATAATGATTTAAAGTTTTTTAATATTTTATTGCTACTTGGGTCTCCATCCAAAAGAATTTAGAACCATGAAAACAAGAATCAGTTTGGCCAATTGCCAACAATCATGACATTGTCCATCTTAAGTAACCATGGTACTAGCTATAAAGGAGTCCACTTTAGCTCAAACACTTACATGGAATTTGAATTTGTGCATAATTGTTATTGCAACCATGGGGAACAAATTCCTTAAATACAAAGTGGATAGATTCAAAGTAATATATAAACACAATAACTTTTAGCCAAACCTATATACAATTTTGCCACAACAATGAACATATACAACCAACATTTGTCAAAGGAGAAGACATAGGACATTGGACTGACCCTTTTCTTTTTGCAAAGGGAACTAACTTTGCAATAAACAAAATAATCAATTGTCATTAGGCCAATGCATCAATGATCTCAACATATAAGAGTAGGTTGAACAATATCTAAACTTGCTTCCAAGCAAGCAAGCAAAACCCTTATTTTCAAAGTCCACTATACAACGATGGAGTTAGCTATCTAGGATAGTTGTTGAATATAGCCTAGGCAGAAAACTAGCAGCTATCTAGGATATTTGTTGAATATAGCCTAGGCATAAAATTAGCACTATCTCAATTTAGTGAAGGTTCTATTAACCTATATTTGAATGAAAAAACTTATTTTAAGATTTAGAGAAATGTAGCCTCTCTTATAAATGCAACACAAAAATAATGCATCCAAACATTATTAGTATGGTCAAGGAAACCACTTTTTCCCAAAATTAGCTTACTTCACAATGTTGTATGGATCATTGCTCTATTACAATTTAAAGCTTTTTTTATACTCCATTCCTATTTTGGATAACCAAGAAGCATATGCAGCAATCTCTTTATGCAAAAGAACTTAGAACCCTAGAAACAATCTCAATAGCATTCAGTTTCTAATCACATCACAATAGGCAATATTGGCCAACACTATGGCAAGTTGCAATAACAAAGGGAAGGAAGATTAAAAAATAGAGGAGGCAAAGTTTACACAAGGCAAAGTTTACACAGGAAGCCATTAAACAAATGAATATGCAGCAGAATGGTCAACAAATTGAAATAATACAGAAGAAATATTCCTTGGCATTCACAGCATACAATCAAACCTACAAAGACGAATTGGTTAATTGCAAACAAACATGACATTGTTCATCTCAAATAATCATGGCAGTGGCTAGAAAACAGGCCATTTTTTTCAACAAAAACAAACGAAGCCATTTTAGCTAAAACAGTTTCAGGGTATTTGTGCATAATTGTTATTGCAACTGCGAGGATCAATTTCCTTCAATCAAAAGTGTGTAGATTCAAAATAGGACAAACAAATAGACTAAACACCAATAACATATTTGAATATAATACATCCTTATGAAAGAGAACAAATTAGAAGCAAATATTGTTCCATGAGTTGCATATTATTTACTGTTAAAATAAATAAGATTAAATTTTCATGAGTTACATATTAAAACAAAAATTGGAACATTCCTAAAATACCATACGAATAATCGAATAATCTATTGACACATAGACATTTAAGAGGGACACTTTTGACACATATACAAAAACTGAATCTTATCTGAGATTGTTGAATGCGTCATTTATTAACGATGTTATAAAATGACCTAGAAATATAACGCAGAAATATCCTCCACCAGCCTGTGCTCTTAAAACGGCGTGCCTGCTTCTGAATTTTGAAATTCTGTTCTCGTCTGCATCGAGCCTTCTGTATCAACACCTCCAGTCTCTCGCCTCTCCCCAGAATTGTCTCAATATTCTCCAATATCACATGGCGGGCCTCGTTCAGTTGACCTAATACAGGCTGAATCCTGTCTACATTTGGGCTGTTAGAAAAACAATCCATCTGCTGGCTCAGTACTCTTGAGAATTCTTCATTCATATGAAGATCTTGGTTGCCATATGCCTTGAGAAATTTGGCATGAATATCCTGTACAAATGGGCCATCTTTATCTGGATTGCAGATTCCCTGCATCCAACTAGTAAGAAGCAAAGTGAACTGTTCACTCTACTCCTTGTCCGCTGGATGTAAAGAGTCTGCAATCGAGATAAGCTCAGGCATATGGGATCATCAGTTTAACGGTCTCATCCACCATACACAAAACCATCAACCCTCCCATATCACTACTCTTCTTCACATGATAAACATAACGGCCATAAAAATACGAGAAGTGACTGTCACCATCGCTGCTAGTTGCAGATATATTTTCCAGTATTTGCTGTGCAATTGTTCTTGCATGAGGGGGACCGATGCTGACTTCCGCTAATATTGTGGAACCACGAGCTACCAGGGCGAGCTGTATCGCCATGCTCTCTGTTGTTGCCGCTCTGGATTCCATTTTCACTACAGAAGCTCTCTGTGACATCTGATCGTCCTTTTATATATATATATATATATATCTCCAGAACCCGTTCCCATTGTGCTGTACTCGCGACCTGATCCCTCTCGAACATGGATAATATCATCGACAGAAATTTCACATGATTCATTGTGCAGATGACTTGGAACCGTGGTTGATATTCATGGAATCATGAAAATTTTATAAGTCAAACTTTTCTGTGATGAATTTGTGTAATATTATGGCTTTATTTTATTTTTTATGTTTTTGGGAATGAGTACAATTCAATCATGGCATTTTGACAAAATGTTTGTTCAACCATCCATCACACACACAAAAAAAATTGGATTTGTTTTTCAATAACCCATCAAACTCATAAATTTTAGTACTACTTGAAAGGACTCCAATTGTACTGGAAGGTCACATAGAGTTCCAATTGATCATGGTCAATATGTTAAACAAAATTCCGATTCTGCATAAATGCGGAATAAAACTATAAAACAGAATCGAAATAGGAATGCCCATCAAGATCATACCTCCACCCATTGATGCTACAAGTCTTGCTGTAGAGGATCTCCCTGTTGCACAAGGGCTTCAGCTTCCTGCACGGTTCTTCCAAGCTCTGCTTCCTCTCTCTGATGGTGTAAAACTGAAGGGAATTGAGGTTGTGAGCTTGGGGACCAACATGGGTTTTAAATAGCCAAGCTCCCATCAAGCTTCTCATGGCCATGTGTCGTATGTTCGACAAATCAAGAAGATGGACCACTCCAAGCTCCCAACAAGAAAACGTTTTCCAAACCAAATGAACCGTTTGATGTCTTGAGGAGTCGCTGAGTGAAGATGAACCGTTGCCCTTGCTGAACGGACGCGGGAGCTTACATTCTCCCACTTGGTCCATACTTCCAAACTTAATGTCTCATCTATTAACAAACTGTATTAAGTAATAGATACAAGAATCATGGTGATAAGTCCTCTTATCACAAGTATTACCTTCCATGTATTACTATGTATTTATTGCTATTTTAATTTATGTGGCAACAATTTGTTAATGAATAAACCTTATGTTTATTCTTGGTCCTCAGAGATGAATTTTCTCAAATGAACTTAAGGTGCACATATGTATGAGAAAAAACATCACAATAATTAAGACTTTCATTAAAAATAACATTGTCCATACAATGAGAAACTACATAATGGAACCAAGTCCCATATTCAGTACATGGTCCTTGAATTTAAACGGTGGCATGCCCTTAGTCAAAGGATCAGCGATCATCAAATCAGTGCTGACGTGCTCAATGACCACTTTCTTTGCTTTAACACGTTCCCTGATGGCTAAATACTTAATGTCGATGTGTTTATTTCGACTCCCACTTTTGTTGTTTTTAGACATAAAAACAGCAGCTGAATTGTCGCAATACATTCTCAATGGCTTAGAAATAGAATCCATAATTCTAAGCCCAGAAATGAAACTCTTCAGCCATACACCATGTAAGGTAGCCTCAAAACAAGAGACGAACTCGGCTTCCATAGTGGAAGTGGCAATCAAGGTCTACTTGGCACTCCTCCATGATGTATCCTGATGTTGATTTGCATGAATCAACACATCCAGCAAAGTCAGAATTTGAGTAGCCAATTACTTCCAAATTGTCCGTCCGTCTATACATAAGCATGTAGTCTTTAGTTCCTTGAAGATACCTCATTACTTTCTTTGCAGCTCTCCAATGGTC
>LPNX010972132.1:302514-343721 GCA_001517045.1 Pseudotsuga menziesii
CATTTCCAGTTCTAGGATCTACTATGGATCCTCAGGCATATCACAGCCCAACATACACTTATACCAGCACACAGTTATATCACAATAACCCTTACTCCGCAACCCCTCACAACAACCATTTACCTTTTACCTTTACCTTTTGGGTGCAACACCCAACTGCATCTATTTAGCTTGTCAACACAAGCAATACAAGCAAACTCATCAGTGTTATTGCTCTAAAACTGTAATCACATTTCTCATCATTCACTATCAAGTATTGAGACACCGGGAGTGCGCCCACTCCCTAGGGTGTAATCAATATTGAAAACCCTTTTCATGACTCAACATCGGAAAAGTGTGCACCCTTTTTCGGCGTGTGCCATGTAGGCCCTATTCATACTTAAGCAATCGGTCATCATGGAAATAAAATCAAAACATGTTCTGCATATGGAATTTTAATAATTAAACATGCATATTCTTAGCAAGGGTCACAGAACACTTATCCATTTGCCGACGCAGTATGCCTTTGTTAAGGAGGAATGGGGCTCCTTCTCTGAGTTAACAGTCCCTCGGTTTTCCTTCCCAACTCCTTTTCACATTTCATATCCACACATGTCTTAACGACATAATTTATACCATCTCACTCATGTTACTACCAAACATGCAGCGCAGATGAGACATTTTCAAGATGTCCAATGGCGTTTCACCCGAAACCCATTTCCAAGGGAAAACCTTCCCATGAAGTTTGGCTTCTGCAGGCCATCACACATGATCTTCCTACAGTGTGTATCCCTGAAACATTCATCGAATAGCCAAACAGTCAATCATTGTCTGATAATACAATCCCAATTGATTGTTCCATAACCAAGCAATGACATTGGTAATCAAATAAGAATTTACAATTCTGTCTACTACAGAAATTGACTTGCTCAATTGTGGGTCTCTTGTAAGCAGCACTACTATGCCCATTATAATTCTATGCTTACTAACATAACATGAATACCCACTTACCATGCATCCACCTGACACAATCTTATACAAGCCAACAGTGATTAGTAGTCGTCAGCAATTTCTTAAATCTGAAATTCACAATTCAAATTTAATAACCCATTATGCATGCAGACTATTCTCACAAAGTTTGGCTCTTTCACATGGTAGATTCTGGAATTGGTCAGGGTTTTACCTCTCACTGCCATGCTCGAAATAATCTACCTGAAACCTGAGCTTCAATCAACCAAAAACAATCTTATGCAAACCAGTAGTGACTAGTAGTTGTCAGCAATTCCTTAAATCCGAAATTCACAATTCGAATTTAACAACCTATTATGCATACCAACTATTTTTACAACCATGAGACTTTTCTCATACATGGTAGATTCTGGCATTGGTTAGGGTCTTACCTCTCACTTCCATGCTCGAAGTAATCTACCTGAAACATGAGCTTCAATCAACCAAACACTTGGTAAGTCTGGATGCATATAACCTTTTCATTGCTACAACCATCACTGAAGCATTTTCATAATTTATAAAATTCAAATACTTCCAGTTGTTAGTCACATCAATGTATACCAAAACTCATTTACTTCACGCAATCATCATCATACTATCATTTGCAAGGTATAGTCATATCATTCATGCAATTAAATGAAATGTTTAGATACTCCTTACTTCACAAGTGTATCATTCATACCACCTTGCTCTTCCATAGAGCATTTCTGGCAGCCAATTGATCATGACTATCCTGCATTCATAACAACCTTTGAAATGGTTCCTGAATTGTCATCAATTCATCATTTCAGCCATTAGTTATTCATAATATCACATGCACTCATCTCAATGCATCACAACATTTGCACCTTTACCTATGCAATCAGTCACTCACACCCTTCATATGCATCCATCCAATGCATAACTACATGATTCATAAAATCTTCTTAATTCCTATCCATTCAATGCTACCTTGCATTGATTGAGGAATACTATGCATTCAACATACCATGCATGGCCTAACCATGACTACTTCATGTAGGATGCATTACTGCAATCAAGGTCATCAGTACTTACTTTCCTTGGGCTACTAAGCTCAACCGATTGATACAGGCATGACACCTTTCTATATTCAAATATCCACATGGTATGAGGTCTCTTACCTTTACCACTCCATGGAATTTGTCATAATCAAACTCTTACCTTCATGGGTCCTACTTACACCCTTGGCATTGCCAATTTGGTTGGTCCTTTGCAGGAGATTGCAGCATTTGCTCACCAACTTTTGTTATGGACTTGTTGCCTCATCCCCTTTCTCCATAGGGTTGCTAGTCACAATTGTTAGCATCAGCAACATATTCAACTAGATCCATGTCATCATTGGTTTTTCCACTAATGCCAACATCAAAGCAATGATTATCATTAGTGGTTTATTATAAATATATAATCCTTTTGACAGGCCGAAGATGGCACAATTGTCAACCGAGAGGCAACCCGATCCAAAAGTTTTCAAAGATGCTCTCAGTCATTTAAGTAGTTGCCTCTGACGGGATTAAGGCCTCGTTGCCTTCCCTAAACTACTCCCAGCTACAGGAAAAGACTCAAAAAGAAAAACTAAAGTTGCCTTTTGTTAAATAAATCTATAGTATATACACAGTAGGCTGTTAAAGATAATTACTGAATTAGTTGGTATATTACACGACTAATAACTAGAAATTAATCTATTTAACCACTTAATCTATGAATGCAATAACAAATAATTAATGAAATATTAACAGATTCAATCAATTTTACATAAATTACACTATAAACACCTATACATCAATAACATGATTGAAATGATGACTTATCAACACATTAATTTCAAATCTGATCCAATAGGTTTTCTATAAAAAAAATACATAAAGAGAAACTACCTAAATGTACTATCCTGATCAGGAGCATGATAGAAGTAACCTGGAATTAAATTTGCAAATAATGCTACTGTGCTAAAAATATTCAGAAGAAATTCAGAAATTTAAACAAGATGACACAGTGAACAAGTATATCACACACATCATGATAAAAACATCAAATCTACTATGTGACATATATTAGCAAATTAAAACCAGCATAAGTCGACAGTTAAACAAGATGCGTTTTGCATAATTCATTAAAGAAATAATGACAAAACAAAAAGACTGCAAAAAAAGTGACAAGATCAAACGATATCATAAATACATTTCCAAAGTATAAATACTGTAAATATATATATAGATATCACCAGTCAAAAGTGTTGTAACTGCCAACAAAAATTGTCTTAGGTCACAGGAAATAATTACAGTGATCTTGCCTCGCCCTTTTCCAAATTATCGACCCCTTATCCAGTAATACATGTCTCCTTTAAATACATTTAATCTCACATGGAGATAGTTCTATAAAACTGGAAATACAAAATTGAAATCTTAACCAATTTCATTAAAAATGACAAATGCAATTGTCATTTTTCTATATGCGTTATAATGTCTCGGAATAGGAAAGATTCGATTTATAATGCAAAATAACAAAATGATCAAGACACTAACGATTTAGTGACACCTGGGAAATAGCAAAGCCAACCGATTTGTTCACAATTCCCCAGGGATCATCCTCAAAATGAGCGATCCAAGAAAAACACATCAACCATATAACCTGCAGCACTACACAATAAAAGAAATAATTAACACATATGCAAGAGCAAAATAAAATAAACTACATAATCCATCAATCAAATACAACCAATACCTGTAACAAAATAACTTGATTATCACTTGATTATAAACTTCAAACCTAAAGTCCTCTTAAACATATATACAATAGTGAGGGTGCCCAAAATATTATAATTTCACGGGAGCATTAAACACCTGGATATTCACACCATTCGCCGGATTGTGTGAATGAACTTTGAATTGCAATAAAGTAACCTGAGCATTGAGCTCACGCACCTTTTCCTCACTCTTATGATTCTTGCTTTGCAGTTTCAGGACTCTCCGAATCAACCTGTTTTTATGCTTCTTCAAACGCAGCAGACACTTATCATCGGAATCATATTTCTCTTTCATCCTTGTATTCTCGGCTTTCATAGCATCATGATGTGCTACCATTCCTGTTATTTCTTCCTCCATCCTATGTATTTTATCCAACAAACAGTTTGAAAATAGCGGGTGAATCATTTCACCAATTCGATAGGAACCCGATAATTTTGCTTCTATAGTCTTGCTCTCAATCGGAGGATCGACCACAGGGTCAACCTGAAGATCCTTATCAGGCACATGAGGACTGTTATCTGTATGGTTTATGATAGGCTCATGTTCAATATCAGGGCCATCATTAGGCAAGACAGGATTCTCTTCTTCATCATCTAGCATAACTGTTTCAATGTCTTTGTTATTGCTCACAGAAGGCTTAATAGCACTAACCTTGGCTAACATACTTCTCATAAACCTACCAGTGACCTTACCATTCGGCCTTTTTCCCTTCTATTCGCAGGTATTTTCATTGCGTTTCGGCATCACAGGGGATATGTTTAAAGACTTCCTCCTACGCTTGGAAGGAATAGGAGTACCAGGACTACATGCAGGAGTGGGAGCGAGATCATTTCGGACGCTGGGGCTTACACCACCAACAGGGTTTGACACAAGCTTATGCACAGGTGAAGCTAGAGCTCAACAAGGCTCTTGATGCCTAACACATTCTTCGGGGCAGTCGAACTGACAATGGTAGAAAGCCAAGAAACCATTATGTTCGATAAAATCATCACATGACCGATTTTGCTTAGACAATTCTCTTTCTACCAATATCCTAACCAGGCCATGATGAAATAGACTGCGACTGATGTTCTTCGGCCCCTTTTTAATGGCCGAAGAAATCTTGGTCAAACTCTGAACTAAATAATAAGGAAAATTAACAGGAAAGTCGAGAAAAACAGACAACAATCGAAGGTGATAGACATAAGCCGAGGAGAGACGACCCTCACAGGTCACGTACCGGTGAATAACGTCTAGGACCGGTCGCCATTCTTTCTGGAAACATTTGCGCGATACACCAGTTCTAAAGGACACATCCTGGCAAGGATTCTTCAACATCTGCAGCCATTCCGTGACCTCCATCTGCTTATACTTGAACCAGCGTTCACCTGTCAACAGAAAACCCGTAGCTAGAGCAACTGAGCGCTCATCGACCCTAAATTGGAGGTCGGCCACGTTAACCCTAGCATCAGACAGCGACAAAGCAAATAACCTGGTCACCTTAGGGTTTGAGTCTGTAAACTTGTGAATGAACGACAACCATCCAATTGCTTCAACCTTGGCTAAAATTTCAGGGTTTCCATCAAAGAGTTTCATGTCACTAGGTTCAACTCTAACCACCGGAGCCATAGCTGCGAGCGCAAATGCACGTAGTCGCACACAGGAGAGACACCACAAATCAAAACCCGACAGTAAACTGGAGAGCGAGCATTCAGGATGCAAACCAAGCAGAAAACACAAGCAATGAAACCCAACGCTCTCATAAACAAAATGCACCATGACCAAATCCAGACAAGACCCCTGTAAACTTGGCATGGGGGAGGAAGAATGATCACGCAGAGCGGTAATCAAGTGATAAAAGAAATGACGGCAAAGACTCCATACTAGACTCGTTTTGCCATAATTTATCCGACGCAATCGACATACAACCACACCTTAAATGAATCATAGGTGTTCAACGATCATGTAGCCACGATGCTGAGCATGTACTGGCAATTAAATATCATTTACAGAGTCATGTACGAGTGTAATGATACCATATCAATCTGTAATCAAATGGATCAAATGGCGACGCGAGTCAAAACAACCATAGGGGATGAACCTTGAGCGTTTAATATATCAACCTTACCCTATGATGGTTTAAATCTTCGAAGGTGTCAAGCATACGACACAACATCAAACCAACCCGAAACTTCACATACAAGACTATGAATTACGATATGGAGCATATTATAAAGGTCGGGATCAAATAACAAGGTTGGACTGTACATAATTCGAAGATTAAACAACAAGCCTAGGATATAAAATTTACATGAACTTTGATAAGGTACCAAACAATACCATAATCGACCTTCCAATTTCACAACCTTATTAAAACCACACATAAAATGCAAATAAAAATATCAAGTTATAAGTGTTCTAATAAGGCTTATGGTCAGATTATAGTAAAAGGTATGGAAATCAAAATGCTCACACCCTAATCTGAAAGGTAAGCCAATTCGAAATAATGATTTCAATGTAGTGATTTATGTAAACTAACCATAGTTCACAAAGGTTGTAGAAAACATGGAATTTCATTGTTTCAGTAGCTCACGGAATGTGATTGTTTCAGTAGCTTCCAATTCCTTAGATTTGAAATAAGAAATTCAAACATTTCATCAAACAAAATAGAATTTTGTTTGATGAAATTTGTTTTTTAAAGGCTGTTGGGTAGGAGCACAACAAATCCTTAATATCCTATGTATGCAAAGCATATCCTCATGCATTTCATGCGTAAAACTTAGGAAATATAGTTATAATTATCAAGACAGGTTTTTAAGGACACTTCCCTTTTCAAGTCCCTCATCCTTGCATGGAATTCCTCTTCCATACAACAACTGGTTAGCCTTCATAGTCCTTGCTACCTATGGGCATGCAATTGTCCAGATTTTTCCATTTGATAGCAGCGGCCATCATTAGCACTTTGCTGCTCCATGCTCAAATTCTGGTGACTTACCCTTGTTCCCTACTGGATAAGCTTTCCAACGCCTATCCACATGCTTCATTCTGATCTCGGGTGTGAAAACCACACCACTTCAAAATGAAGACTTTCACCAAATCTTTGCATTTTACACACTACTGCATTCGGACTAGGTACCAACTTCAGCCCTGTAAACCCACTGAAAACAACTGAAAATCCCACTGGAAAATAGTCGAAATCTGCTGGCAAATCCTATTTGAAAAACTCAAATTTCTCCTTTGCATAATCGGCTCTCCTTCCAACTAAGCTTCCGATGTATCGGCTGTCAAAACAGCTACTCTTTCCGCCATTTTGGATCCCCAAATAGCTAACTTCTTCCGCTGTTCTGGATCCCCAAACCACTAGCTTCTTCGCTGTCCATTGGAAATCGGATCAGCTAAGCACTAGCGTCGGTGATTGAAACAACTAAATCTTTTCGACGTGTCGGGCCGATCTTCCTTTGGCTTCCGATGCGTTGGCAGTCCAATCTTCTAAAGTTTTCTGACGTTTATTTACTTAGAAAAAAAGAAATTTTTTCTTTCTTCCGTTGATGGCATCGGAAGTCTCTTTGGCTAACTGAGCCGACGTATCAGAAGTCTAAACCACTAACTGAGCCGACGTATCGGCTGCTGAAACTGCTAACGTCTTCCAATGACTTCCAACACTTAGAATATTTTCGAATTTTCCTCTTTCTCAGCTTACTTCACCCAACGGCATCGGCTCTACTTCTTCTCATTTCCTTCTCATCGGCGGTCAGGTACATTGCCCATCGGCGAGGTAATCCACTAAATAGCCCCGCTCATTTCTTTTCTTCGTCGGTGAGTTAGTTCGAACAACATCCACAACGGTGGAACGCAATATTTGATTTTCCCCTGATCGGTGAGACAACCCGATCGGTATCGGCAGTGTTTTCGCATCGGCGGTCTAGTGACTTTGTCTTCCGCAATGGCGAGCGCACGGACAACTTTCTGCTTCTGATTGGCCGATGATCTTCTATACTTAGAAAAAAATTTGACCTAATTTTCTTGCAGCGTCAAAAGTCGGAGGTATTTCTCGTCAGACGCCTAGTCGTTTCTCCATCCGCAACGATGGACACTCGAACTACTATCTCTTTTCGATTGGTGAACTTATTTTGACCGACATTGGAAGTCCTTTCTCGTCGGAAGTCTAGTGACTTTGACTTCCGCAACGATGAACGGATGAACAACTAATTCCTTCCGATAGCCGACGATTTCAACACTCAACCAAATTTTTCAAACTTCTTCATGGCGTCGGCGGTCGGAGAACTTACCTGTCGGACGTGCCTTCACTTAACCCTTCCGCTACAGCGGAAGTCTCTTCCACTAACCCTTCCGCTACGTCGGAAGTTAATTCCGCTAAGTGTTCCGATGGCTCAAACACTTTTAACAAATTTTTCCAATTTTCTTTTCCGCTGTTGTACCACGTCGAATGGCCTTCTGACTACACCTTCCGGCGTATCGGAGGAACTTCCCATTTAGTCCTCCAATGACCCAATGAGTTCGACACTTAGAGAAATTTTTCAAAATTTTCCAGTCATCAGCCTCTGATCTCTGCTGGGCAGAAGGCAATTATGCTTCTGTCACTGCACCTTGGTGGTCCATTCAGGCCCATGCTGCAACATGGGCTTTGATACCACGTTGTCACGTCCCCGACCCTCCGACCAGCGAAGAGGACGCGACGAACACCAAACACCAATGCATATGGGCAAACAGCCCCATGAACATGGACAAGGATAAATGCTGAAATAAAAAACTTAAACATAATACATAACATGATGCATAATCCATCATGAAATATGCATAATTACTCAACATACAAATACATGGAACCTAATTTCTCAACATGCAGAGTTACTCAATAATCAACGGAAGCAACACACACATTCCAGCATTTAACATGTTCATCATTATTCATTTGCCATCAATAAAATTGCAGAGATGGAATCGTCAACAGTACTTATCTTTTGATGAAGAATTTGCTCCACAACCATCTACGTTGCTGCAACGTTCCACCCAACCATAGGCCAGCGTGCTCATCAATCTCTCAGCAACACTGCCACCCTCGAGCTGGACATGATTCCTCAAGGAATAAGGGTCAATGCAGGCTTACACATAGCCAAGGTTTGCCAACACATAGCCAAACCCACACCATAGGGTTCACCAGGTTGTTAAGGAGCTGGGGTAGGCTAAATTCCAAGCTAGTGGCCTCAACACCAGTCTTCTCATGCATACCCAACCTCTAATCCCACTCTCAACAGTCTGAAGACCACCCACTGCATGCCGCAGTAACAACCCACTCACGGCTCTGTGATGAAGGCAAAGACAACCGGGGACAGTCCCAAACAAAACATGAACATAGCTCAATCCACATGACAACTCAGAGTTGTTCTTTTCCCTAGCGTGGCCAAAACAACTCAACAACAACCCAAACCAGGGTCCATCAACAACCCAAACTCACAAGGAATGATGGAAACCATCCATAGTCCACGGTGAATAAGAAACAACACTCCCAGCATAGCCATGGAAAACTCAAACGTAGAACACAGCAAAAAATGACTCACTACAAATACACAGTGGCCCAAAATGCAATTGGACACTACAGCCAACCAAAAATGTGGGGAAGATTACAGTCCCACAACGTAATCAGTGAGCACGGCTCACAACATGGGAAAATGACTCCAATGGACTATGTGTGAGAGCACTTGCACCAAACCGCAACACATAGAGGAAAACATATGCACGGGCCACAAATCAATAAGGAAACTTACACACAGTCCCTAAGCGTGAAATGGCTCCTGCAAACGAAATCCCAAGCGACAACCACGATTTCTCTTGCTCCCTGCGTGAGCAAAACCAACGTAGAGTCCCTGCGCGTGAGGAAAAAGGACGCGGGTAAAACCAGAAGAGTCCTGCGCGTGAAGAGAAACAACAATGGCTCTATGCATAAGGAATGAACCAGATCCCCATGCGTGAGCGTGAACAGACCACAACTCTGTGCACGAGCAGGAACCAGACCATGAAGAAGATGGCGATGGAGGTGAAGAACAGGCGTGTGAGGAAGATGAACAGACAGTGAACCGACTAGTGAAGGAGTGGCGTCGTGGATAGAATGGTGACAATGGCAGAAGTTGCTCCCCCCAACGTGAGGTCAACTCCTTGGTTGAGTGTACGTGTGGGCAAGGGCTGACAGCCTGCCACACTCCACTACCCACCATGACTGCCCCAACTACCTCAACAAAAACAATAAAGAGGTTGACAAGGGAAGATGGCAACTCAAACAAGGTGGTAACACATGGGTTTCCCCCCCATAGACCAAGGTTGACATCCCCCACCCCTTATCCTTTGGAATCATGCCCTTTTCATTCAACATTGCACTGCCGTATTTGGTTGTGGTTTATTTTAATTGATGTGGGTGTTTACATGATGCCATACCATAATGTGCCTCTTAGCACGATATACCATCGGCAACTACCCCTATTGCCAAAACATACACAACCAAATCGATGGTGGGGATTTTGCCTTTAGCTCCTCACCACGATTAATTACAATACATACATCATGCAAACGGGGTCAAAACCGGGGTGTGACAATTCCCCAATCTGTATCTTTATCATTGTGTATGTGAATTTATTTGTATGTATGAGATCTTAATTTCCAAGGTTTTCAACTTTTGTAATTAAGAGGAAATGAGAAGGGTTTTTGTTGTTGTCTTGCATATCATTTGGAATAGATATGGCACATCAAACAAAGGATAATCAACATATCACACTCAACCAAATGACACTAAAACAAATAAGATATTTCTCCCCTCTCTACTCTTTTAACTCTTTGACTATTAGAAATAGATCTTAAGAAGATAGTCTATAACTAATTTGCATCGTTTTCAATGGCCCTCACCACTATATTAGAGCAAATTTGAGGTCTAAAATGAACCTTCTAAGGAAAATAATAAAAAAATAGTTAAAAGAATAAAATAATATTTATGAATTTTGGAGGAAATTAAAAGAAAAAAAACTATATTTTTTGTATTTTCAGCATATATCTCTGTCATTTTACTCAAATTTCGAGCGGGGGCACTGGTTGGATGCATAATTAAATTTTGTATTCAACAAGTACCCACAATGTATACTTTTGAGGTACCTCATCCCATGAAAAACAAGAAATACATAAAAAAACGTATTACTTTCAAAATAACATGTTTTTTAATGTATTTCACGTTTTTTGTGGGTTTGGATCCCTCAAAAGTATGCAGTTCGGGTACTCGTTGGATGTGGAATGTTTTTTTTATGTATTTTTTTTTTCATGGGTTGCAGTCCCTCAAAAATATGCAATTTGCATACTCATTAGACATGGAATTTAACTTTGCATCTAATGAGTTCTCCTGCATGAAATGTAACTAAAACAAAATGGAGATATCTTGAAAATACGAATTAAAAAAGTAGTTGTTAAAATGTAAAATATGTCTTGAGTCAACCATTATGGTTGACTCTTTTCTTGAAATTCTATTGGTACCTGAATTAATTGGATCTTTTTCTTATGATGTGGTTCGTTTGCTTATGAGGCCTATTTTAGACCCCAAATTTTCTCTAATGACCATTGGGAGATCTGAGCCTTGCTATCTAGCACTTCCTTCATATTTCCTCAAAATAGAAATGTCAACTATGTTGGGGAAGAGACTTTTTTTTAATATTTATTTTCTTAAGTATTTAAACTACTGAAATACAAGCTGGTGTAGCTTTAATAAATGGTTAAGTTGCATTAAAATTCTTCAACTGGGTTGGTGATGCCCAAAGGATTTTGATCCCATGGATTCTGGAGTTCTTAAAGACTATGGATTAATTTTGTTAATAGTTAACTACTTCGGTGCACCTCAAGAGGAACATTATTGAATAATATGTGAACAATACACATTGGAAGAACTGTAAAAAAATAAAAAGATAATATGCAAGCAAAGAAATTATTTAAAAGTAGATAATCCAAATTCTCTGTCTTACTCAAGGATGTGACAAATTTTTATTTTTTAATTTTTTCTTTCAATAAGAGGATTGTGATCAGATGGTTAAGGTCCTAGTTTTGACAAAGAACACATAATTATGTGCATTCACTTCTTAGTCTTGAGCAATATAAGGTTGTTAGTTTAGAAGTGGGTGGTCCGCTTCCTTCTTGGAAGTGAACTAAGTGGGGTTGAATCAATATAATAGGTGTGCCATGTGTCTTGTTGTAAAGAAATAACACGTAAGTGAGACATCCATCATGTTGGATCGAGGAGGATGACATACACAAGACTAGTTTCTTCTCATAAATCAAATAATAAAAACAATAATAAATGTTGAGACACACTCCGAGATCTTGAAAATACACATGAAGAGACATGATCTAGGATCAATAAAATAATATACTCCTCCACCCTCCCAATAAATCATTGAGATCATATCTACAAGATATTGATTATGTATCTATCAGATATGGGTATCTACCATCTGTTGTGCATCAGATCAAATATTTGAGGACAATCATTGAGTAGTATTCTAATAGTTAACAATGTAAATGATAGGTGATTGTTGGATAATTCACCATTAAATTGATTGGCACTATAGTCAGTAATTTTACCATTTTCTGAGAGCTATTGGGTTTAGTTTATTGAGTGGTTGAATAATTTCCAACAAGACTTTCTTGCATCTTAGGTATCAATTCTGACATATAGCTACTCATGCAAGGGGTTGACTAGAATAACTAAACTATATAAGAAATTGACTAGATAAATCCAGAGAATTCAACCTATTTTCTTAATTGGGAGGATACTTAATACATATAGTAGAATAGATGCTCTAATAGTGAGACAATGAGGCAAGGTTGAGAGTAAACTCTTATTAACACATTAACATCCTTAATCAATAAATTATATATGGAGAGGCTCTAGAGGATAAATAGAGAGCTCTAAAATTGTCTTTCATTAATGATAGGTGGGTCATTTCTAAACTCTTAATCTACATGCTATCTCTATCCCATTTCTTTTTATAATGTAGATCGCTTATTTTCCCATTCTTTTATAGAAAGAAATCCATCTATCCTTAAACCCTCTATTCATTTTCTCTACCCAGCTCCAATTCTTGGTTGGTTGGGAGGGATAATAAAAATAAATGCTTTCAAGTAATTAATAATATACATGTATAGTTTTTTAGGGAGGCGACTTTTGGTGAAGATCCATTGTTTCTTCTACATTCTCTATTTCTATTCTCCTAGGAACTAGCATATCATTGTTCATATTCGTCACTTCCTATATCTACTCTGGATAGTTAGAGTGCCTCGTGAAAGATAACAACCATAGACTATTGTTTTTTGGGGATACCATTTTCTTTCTTTATTGGGAAATCTATGTTTATTCTTATTCTAATCAATTTCGACGGATGATGTAATTTCTTACATTATAAGGGAAGGTGGCCAAATGAATAGTACCCCTACGATTATAAGAAGGTCCCTATTGAAACAATGCAGGTCCACCAAATATTACTCACCTAAATAAGATTCCAACCAAATCAGGGATTTTTATGGATCTGATGAGACAACATCTAAGCACTTCCAAGACGTAAAATCCCTCCTAGTATTATAGTAGTTGGGTTACTTAACTAGTTAACATGTCACTTTTTTTTCAAATCATGCACATAGTGTGTTAGGATTAACTAATCCTCCCTTGTCCAATACAGTCTATTTGGTCATTTTCCTAACTTAGGGTGTAATTATTACTGTACTAGAGTGTGGGGGACACACCTAAAGGTTATCTTCCACTTACTTCATGTGCATGCATGAATTTATGTGCCTCTAGGAGAAATCCCTACATTATAGGATCCCACTCTCAGTGCCACCAACAGCCTCCATTTGTTGGTTGTGGCAGGTAAGTAGTTATGTTGAGTTAACCTCCAGTTACAGTTAGTTATGTAACTTTCAGTTATCCTAGCGCCAGTTTTGCATGCATGAAGGGAGAGTGGTGCCTTTTTCCCACCTACCTCATCAGTTAAGTGATTGTAGACTTATTTAGACATTTGGAGTTAGAATAGTGAGTTCTAACAGTGATTTAGACACATCAAGTTATCTATTCAGCCACATTGAGATAGTAGATTTGAATCCTGTCCATGGCATTTGAATTATATTTATTGTATAATCATTGCATTATTGATTAATGAATGAAGATTAATATTGTGACTATCTGAGCAAATCTTGTTCGATTTATCTAAAATTTGTGGCATGAATTTCCTATTCAGTGTACATTCTCTTTGATTATTCCATTGCATAATTCCCTTCCTTCAACTTTCATATTTTCAAGTAGATCAATGGTTCACAAATTTAGCATGGTTCCAGAGCCTTGTTGAGGACAAAAAATACTTTATTTGACCTCCATTGTGCAGCAGAAGCAATTGAGTTTCCACATAATTCCTGGAATCATAGCATTGCTCACTCTGGATTCTATCCAAATATGTTTATCCAGGTGTGACGGACTCTGAGAAAGTGCACATGTCGAGGTGGAAAGGATTGTACTAACATATGGTTATGAATTGAATTGGTTTTGCAGTTCTCTTTGTAGGTATATTTGTAGCTTCTTGAGGAATTGACTGATCAACATGTAGGTAGATAGAGAATTCTTCAGATCTTGTACCTAAAACCCTTACAGCCTTCAATTACATTGATTGGAGGGAATATATGCAAGTAGACGTGCGCAAACTAGGACTATTTAAGATGAAAATGGGCAGAGAATATGAGCCCCAATAGTATGTTGAAAAGAAAAAGTTTTCAAATCAGCTTGATGAAGTCTTTGAATTCATGTGAACACACATTTCCTGGGATATTTTGTTCCATCTTGAGGGACTAAGGACTTCGAAGGAAGCTTGGGAAAATATTAAATATTTGGTTGGAAAACAAGATGATATTCGAGGGAATATTCTAGAGAATGATCTCATTGCACTACATCCCAACAGTTTCAAAACTATTCAGCATTTCTTTACAAAGTACAAAGCACTAGTACTGCAATGCAAACCATGTGGGATAAAGAGGAAAGATGAGCAGTTGGTGTTGTTAGTGCTGAGAAAACTTGGATCAGAGTACTCATTCTTTGTCTCTACATTCCATTCCAGAAGAGCTTCCATCCCTAATTGGAAGATGCCTTCTCTAGATGCTTTTGTTGAGTCCTTAATATAAGAGCAATATAAATTGGCTCAAATGGGAGTGATTCAAACCTCAGAGAATAAAGCACTCTTAGTATGAGACTCAAAAAATGCACAAGAAAGAGGGAAGCACAAATGGATGGTGACCAAAAACACTGATTCGAATCCAAAGGAGAATTAGAAATATTTCGATGGAGCCTTAGGTTCTAAGAAAACGAAGAAATTTGAGAAGACTAGGTGTCCCTGCTGTATGAGACGCTTTCATCCAGAGATCCAGTGCATGAAGAAAACCATTGATGATATATCTAAGTGTAGAAATAATAGATCAATGCTATATGCAATGATGCTAAGAAGAAGCACAGGAAATAGATCTTGCTACTAAGAATTCTCACAAGCATACACAGGAAAATAGAGAGAAGAAAAGAGACTGAATCACATGAATGAAGAGATGAATATTGGTGTGTATCCTTCCATTGAATAATTATGAATAATAGTGTAAATAAATAGTACATCCCTCATAGGAAAGTCGAATTGTATGGAAACAAATCATAAATCTCAAAAAGGCTGACTTACCAAAATATAGCAAACCCCAATAGGTGGATAAAGCACTTGCTAAATCTATCAAGGACCTCACGAGTTGGAAAAATCATGAGTGATTTTTCAAGGATATGGAAATAACATGATAATCCTAGAAAATGGAGAAAAACTAATGGAGGATGGGTTGGAAACAAAAGCTCCCAGTTTCCTAGTTGACTAGCTTTTATCTTATCCATAGAAAAGCAGGAAAAAGAAGAAAAATAAGAATCTGCTGTAAAGTCCTGTATACTAATTTCGGATCAACCTAGAATCAGAAATAAATCATTCCTAGGATATAGATGGCATGTATTGAATTTAAGGTGCAAGTGGATGCCAACTAATTAAGCTAGTGGGTGAATAATTAATCAAATAATGATTAATTATTTTATCCTAAGTTGTGAGTGGGTTTAATATATTCCTACACCCCCTATAAGTTTGACTTTATGATGGTATGACAAAAAATATAGATGCATATAGATGCATATAGGGCCCAGCAACAAGGCTATGGTCACCCTTTTACAATTATTATGTCCAGAAAAGTGAGGAAAGAGGCAAAACCACATGGGGAAAATCCTCCCTCAAGATAGGACAATGCACAAAATTTGAAATATGTATGTCTTCAACATATCTTCATATTCACTTTAATGAGCTGACTGAACTACTTCTGGATGAAGGACTTGCTGAAGAAATCATGAACTCCATGATCATGCGCTAGAGTGTAGAACCTGCAAGAAGGAAGAGGAGAGACTCCTTGTATCTCATCAACTGATGAAGTAGGAGCATTATCTGAATGATTATTTATACTTTCAAACTCTGATATATAAACATAATCTGAAATGGAAAAGAGATCTGTGCATACTCCTTTCCAAAGAGTACAAAAAATAAAGCAATTTATTTCACACCCAATTCCCTGACTAGCTGCAAAATTGTGATGCGAATCACATGTCAATCTTCCAATCTGATGTAGCACCTATATATATCTGATATGAGGCTGATAAAACTCTCATATATCAGAAATAGTAGCATATGGAACAGCAAGGACAAAGGCTTCAGTGGCTCCATGAGGATACAGGGCTAGACTAGGAAAATTATGAACAACTAGGGAAAACTTATGGGTGTAAAAATATGAATGATGGATGGGCATAAGATCTGAAACATAAGTCTTTAGAAAAGATACAAACATGTTTAATATCAATCCATATATGACTAAGGTCATGTATAACCAGCCACTTAAAGTTAGGAAAGACTTCAAATCATGTAAGATAAATATCACTGCATAAGAGACCAATGAGGAACCAACTAGTGAGCTTGGGATTTGTATAGTCTTTGGATTATTCAGAGGTATGGTAGATAGTATGGATGGTGGTATTATATGTGTATCAACCTGCAAATATGATTCTAAATCATAATCCAAAGGATCACATATAAGCATATCAATAGACTCATGGGAATACACTGGTAATGAATCCTCTGTATGAAAGGAGGAAAGAATGAGGTATTCACAATATTCAAGAAGGCTCTGAGTATTGATGCCAAGAAAAAAGGAGGATATGCTGAAGCACATGATATCAAGTAAGGTAAGTGGTATTACACAAATAAGGCTTGATGTGGCTAAGCAAACATCCTGTAAGTCACTGGGTTGCGTACCATCAATGAGAGAGGTATGCAAGAGGTGTAAAGAATCTGGCACATAGATCTCAGAATCTAAGATAGGAGATTGAGAGAACAATGAATGGGTTATAGGATCAAAATAAATATCAGAAGCAGCTCCATATGTTACTTCTTTTTCATCAATAGTATCACAAGAAGAAAAATCACCTTCAATAGATACAGAAAAAGATGGCTCTTCAATATTTGCTTCTTCATTGAAGGAGGAAGCATTCGAATAAAAGAGGGCAGCAGCAACATGAACTGTATGAGAAACTTCTTCATCATGATCAAATTAATTATAGAATGTAGAGGCCAAGAAATATTGAGAGAGAGAACAAGAGGAGCTTCTAGGTTCACTCCATGCTTCATCTTCAATTTCCTGCAAACCAAAAGCTTTGTCCAAAATTTTCCAAAGCTCAAATGGAAATTCAGCAGAATCTATGAGATGATATATATTTGGAGACATTCCCAAACACATAATTCCATAATCTCTATCACAATTATTTATCCAATCAATCTTCTCTTCATAAGACTCAGGTTCACTCAATGCACCAAGCGAGACATCAAAGAGACATTGCCTCTTCAAGTATGCACTCATCTTTGGCTTCCAATCAGTATAGTTGAAAGGAGATAGTAGAGGAACTTTTGAATCCATATTGAAGTTGTTGATATGCTCTAAGAGATATTCTCTGGAACCTGCAAAACAAACTAGGAGAAAATCTTGAAGCTCTTCTTCAAAGAGGGATAGGAGACTGGAAGCGCTCCTCAACTTTGTAGAACTTGATCAACCTTGTAGCTATGATACCATGTAGAAATAATAGATCAATGCTATGTGTAATGATGCTAAGAAGAAGCACAGGAAATAGATCTTGCTACTAATAATTCTCACAAGCATACACAAGAAAATAGAGAGAAGAAAAGAGACTGAATCACATGAATGAAGAGATGAATATTGGTGTGTATCCTTCCATTGAATAATTATGAATAATAGTGTACATAAATAGTACATCCCTCATAGGATGGTCGAATTGTATGGAAACAACTCATAAAGCTCAAAAAGGCTGACTTACCAAAATATAGCAAACCCCCATAGGTGGATAAAGCACTTGCTAAATCTATCAAGGACCTCACGAGTTGGAAAAAGCATGAGTGAGTTGTCAAGGAGATGGAAATAACATGCTAATCCTAGAAAATGGAGAAAAACTAATGGAGGATGGGTCGAAAACAAAAGCTCCCAGTTTCCTAGTTGTCTAGCTTTTATCTTATCCATAGAAAAGCAGGAAAAAGCAGAAAAAAGCAGAAAAAACAGAAAAAGCAGAATCTGCTGTAAAGTCCTGTATACTAATTCTGGATCAACCCATAATCAGAAATAAATCATTCCTAGGATATAGATGGCATGTATTGACTTTAAGGTGCAAGTGGATGCCAACTAATTAAGCTAGTGGGTGAATAATTAATCAAATAATGATTAATTATTTTATCTTAAGTTGTGAGTGGGTTTAATATATTCCTACACTAAGCTTCTTAAACGGAACAATATTTCTCTCCCACAAAGTGTAAGGGGGTCTATAGAAGGACAACAGACATAATAACATGAGATTTTTCATACCTTAAAAGAAAGTTTCTCCCGATCAAAGGATATTTTGATTGATTGATGAGCATCCAATCATATGGTTGCATCCAAAGAATCCTTCACCTCTCTGGATCTCTCAGGAGGACCTAGCATTCATATGGGTGATGACTCACATATCCCAACAAAAATAATAGGTTCTATTAAAATCTAGCATGAAGAGTTCAGAAATGTACTCTATGTGCCCTCCCTTGTAGCAAATTTTCTATCTATATATCAAATGACTCACATTGGCTCACCAAAGAAAGTGATATTTTGCCCTGAAATAGTAGATATCATCGGTATCTAAACTAGGAATATTATAGCAAAAGGTGTTTCAATCCATGCCTCCAAAGAATATGCATTCTCACACTTCATGCCATACTCAAATCCAGTACAAACTCAGCTTCCATTAGAAGCATATACATGTATTAAAACTCCTTTATTTCCATTTGTAGATATAGATTTATTGTCTAATATTTCAGATTCAGATTATGAGGGAGATCAACATGATCTTGATATTGAGTTTACACCTCAAGAGGATCTAGATCTAGATCCAACATATATTCCATCTCAATAACCTAAATGTGCCCAAAAGCTCATTAAAGTAGTAGGGGATGTTGTTGGGAATCCAAATGATAAAAGAAGAACAAGGTTCCAGTATCATAATGAGTATCTTGCATTGTCCCACATAGTTCCACTTCTCCGTAAGAGGTTCTTCATGATGATGGGATTAGATCCTCAAAAATTCAAAGAGGCTTGCCATGATCCAAGATGGAAAGCAACTCTGGATAAGGAATTTGATTTGCTACAAGACAAGAAAACTTTGCATCTTGTCTCCTTGCCTCCAAGGAGGAAATTAGTTCAGTGCAAATGGGTCTACAAGACCAATATAACATCTTATGGAACCACAAACAAGTATAAATCTCGGTTGGTGGAAAAGGATATTGACAAGTCTAAGGATTGGACTGCAATGAGACACTCGATCCAATAGCAAGAATGGATTCCATCAAACTTGTCTTGGTAGTTGCAGCTTCAAAAAGGTGGGATGTAAATCACATGGATGTAAAGAGTTCCTTCCTCCATGTTGACCTAAAAGAGTATATCTACATGAAACAACCTGAGGGGTACATTGAGGATTCTTCGCTAGTTTGCAAACTAAGGAAATCACTCAGTGGGATCAAACAAGCCCTAATGACGTGGTATTCCAAGATGGATCCCTTTCTCATGTCATAAAGATTTGATAGATGCATATCAAACTACAATGTTTACATGCTAAAGAAAGAGTGGTCCTTGCTATTGATTGTGCTATATGTGGATGAATTGCTCATTACTAGAGGCTCTGTTGCTAGATTGAGAATCATCAAGTCATATTTGAATAAAGAATTCTCTATGACTGATCTAGGACTGTTAAGACAGTTTATTGGTCTCAAAGTAAGTAAAAAAAATCCGAGATTCATGATCTCATAGTCCAGATACTCATAAGAATTGCTTAAAATATTCCACATGGAAGACTGTAAATCAACCCATTTTCCCTTCCTATTTGGTATCAGGCTAACACTAGTAGAAAATGAGAAATTAATGACTAAAAAATGACTAAAATCAGGCTATAAACAACTATTTTTGAGTCGATGACTAATAGTAGCAAATTTCCACTATCTTATAGCTAGTCGTATTTCACTAGTCATTAATAGCTTAACTTAGTAGTCATTGATTTAGTCATGGATAGACAATGATTTAGTCATTGATAGACAATGCTTTAGTCATTGATAGTCAATGATTTAGTCATTGATTTATTCATTGATAGTTAATGATTTAGTCACAGATTTAGTCATTGATTTAGTCATTGAGTGAGTCATTGATTTAGTCACTGATTGCAACCATTAATGACCAAATATACGACTAATTAAACTACTAGATGTTAACATATTAATAACTAAGCTAAATACGACTAAGATACGGGAAATTAGCTACTAATAGTCGTATATATGCGAATTTAGTCATTTTTGTAGTCACAAATTTATGATAGGGCACGGAGGAATCGAACCACCAACCTCCTACCTAGAATTAGGCCGGTGCTCTATGATTGAGCTAGCACCCTTTAAGAAGTTGTTATTACTTGAAAATGATGATATTCAAACAAATTTATGATAGATATCAATCTACAAACTACATAATTATTACTATTACAACTTACCAGTAACTAGTATTTATGATAAACTAATTCCTGAGAGCTATGTACAATTTTCCCTGTAACTAAAGCTAATAAAAATACTACAAATACTCTTACCAAAGAGATTTAGTGATGAGTACCTCTTCCCATTTTTCATCACTATCATTCTCATAGTCCAAAGAAGAGTCCTTCCTGAAAGGATTTCGAAGCCCAATGCCATCATTGCATAAAAAACAATGAGTCAGAAACAAAACTTTCCCTCTTGTCTACTACAATATTAAGAATCCATGAGCTTCAAGGTGTTTCAGATGTTCCTCGTCATGGGCTATCAAAATTAAAACACAACCTGTTTCTTTGATAATTAATAAACTTAAAATTATGCAAAGTATATTCACATTTTCTTTGAGAAGGTTCCATAATAAGCACGTCTATGGTTGTGATTAAATTGCAAAAGGTTTCTTCTCTTATTGTGAAGCCTATTTTATCTTTAAATCAAGTGATAAACATTCTAAGCGCCAAGCAAATTTAGAAACTTATTGCTAATGGAGACTCGACGATTATCATTTGCAAAATTAGAGACTTGACTCCCTATGCACCGTAATGTCTTGAAAAAATGATCTCTAGACCTAGAATTGAAATAATTTCAAGTATTTTGACTTGGGGAATTGCAAGTATTGCAAGTATTTAGCATTGAATCATTTACTGTTTCAAAGGTACCATTTTTCATGGAGGAGTTATGCTTTGTGAATCATTATTCCTTGGCTATAAGGGCACCTAATAGTGGATTCAATAATTAAAGAGTCATGTTGAAAATATAAAGAGAAATACCCTGCTCCTACAACGTTGTGTCTTTAGAGAAACCTTTAAAGGGTTGTATATTTGGCTTCTAGGTGATGATACCAGTTATTTGAAAGGCAGGACAACTAGTTAAGCATGCATTAAACTTGAAAAACTTGCAAACTATTAGGTATAACAAAATATATATCAGCTCTATGTTGAGATGTACAGAATCTGAAACAGCTTCCATGATGATTAGACAACAGTTCACAGAGAGAAATAACCATTGATAAGAACTGAACTTTCCTTAGAATGTATGGTCACCTAAAATAAGACTACACTAAAATTTAGATTCTAGTAAGCTTTTGAGATTGACTAAACCTATCGAAAAGGTTGGAGAGACTGGTATTCTACAGTGTTCTTATAATGCATAGTTGCATAAAGGCATATTCTTATCAAGATTTATGACTTTCAAAATGAAGGAATTTACTTGACCATGAAATGCACATAAATGATGAAGCAAAGGATAAATAAAATCATGATGAGGTTCATATTCCCCATTTGAACTACCTACAAGAAAATATTTCTTCGTAAGGGTAATGAAGCATGTCTCCATCCTGCTTGAGTGGAATGTGAAAGTGCCCTACCCTGATTATCTAATTATGAATTAGTTTTAAGTTCCAATTCCCTTCAGGCCCTATGGCATGTTTACGCCTTCCACTCTGACTCCCCACGTGGGATGTGTTGCTTCTTCAATGGAATATAAGAGCCTCACTAAGACCTGGGTCTCGTATTTTGGTGTGGAGTTATATTTACCAGTACAAAGTTCAAGGTTCATGAATAATTGTTCAAAACCTACCATTAGTACAGCATTATAATATAGGGTATGTTTCTGCGAGAGGATAGAGGCAGGGCAGAGCAGACGGTAAGAGTAAGAGAGGGTCTGACCTCCCCAATTATGTTTTTTACTTGCCAAGTCGAAGAAGTTTAGTGCAGAAGTCAAATTAGGCACTATGGACATTGAAGAACTCAGAGCAAGGGCTATGGCTTCCATGCCCAACAAGAAGAGGAAGAGAAAGAAGCCACCGCCGCACCCACTCTCATCTGGGAAATTTATTTCCACAAATAATTTGTTCGACAGAAATGGGACATAACTACAAGTTTCTAGTGCACTATCAGTTCCATTATGTGGCCATAAGGAAAATGACGTCTTCTTATCCAGTTTACAAGATCTACATCCTTTTATTAGATCTTCTGCAGTAGAAGAGAAAGATGATAACCCTGTGATTAGATTCTCTGATGGAGATAGTGCTAGTGAGGGTGAAGAATAGAGATAGAGAGTGGTTCAAAGTGAGACATATGGATCATCAAGGGAAAATACAAGTGGGACCTCCTTCAAAGTAGGGCACTCCTCTAGGTAGGTGCGCTTTGACCCCTTTTCCGTAGAAAAAGGCATAAAACCCCTTATAATATCCTCAAAATAGGGTCTTCTTGCCTAGTTACATATGCAAAATAGTTATTAGGGTCCACATTCCTTTTCCTAAAAGCTAGCAGCCCTAAATTAGGCTATTATCCATCTCTTACCTTTTTTCATGCAAGGAATGTGGCTTGGTCCCACATATCACTTATTCAATAAGGGCACTCTTCATACTCTCCCTGTTTTAAGGTGTAAAGATAGTATTAGGACATCCTCCAGACTAGAACTCCTCCAAATATGTATCCAATGACTCAGGTAATGTGTGACCTACCCCATAACTGTCTTCAAAAGCCCAGCACTCCTGCAAAGGATGATATGCCTTCAAATATGTGAAAAATCCTAAAAGCTCCTAATTTCACAGGTGACATGGACATGGATCACGGGACCCCCTGAAACTGAGCCATCTCCAAGTGCATGCTATCTAGCATCAAAATAACCTTTATGCCTTTCAGGAAATAACAGTATCTAGGCAATCACTAAGCCCAAATCAGAAGATAATAGCAACTCTATAGCATGCATTATAATTTGTTATCACAACAACACCACCACCAATGCTGAAAATTTTATTAACCTCTGATACAAGCAAAAACAAGCACTTTCCTTGATCAACTTTAAGAATAATATATTTTCAAAAGTAAAGAGATGTCCAAACCTGCTCACATTTGCCCAGATTTTCTCTCTCTCCATTATATCCCTATAATTGTAAGCCAAGTAAAGTCAATAAAACAAAGAGTAAATCAGGAATCAAATGGGAAATATTATGGCAAACTGCAGAAGAAAGGATTATTTGTTGTTGCTCCTTTATAGGATTAAGTACAGAATCCCAACAATTAGATATTTAATTGGGAAAAGTCTAAGATGTAGAGGCATCCATGTATCTAACGGTGAGACACGCAGCATACCATAAAATAAAAGGATTCTTGCAACAACTTTTCTGAATGGTGCCTACCTTGAGGAGATCCATTTCTTCTTTTGTGGGGAAAAATATTATGAGTTTTTCTACCTGATCAATATCTAAAACTGTGTCATCCAAAGCTAGTACTGCACTCTGCAACCACAACACAACAAAGAAAGATAATTAGTAAAATAGAAAGGGAAATGAGTTGCATATTGCTTTATGGATTTAACCCTTACATTTTTTCCAAATAAACTCATTCATATAACCTACTTGGAATTCAGAACTACAAAATCATAAAAATAAATTAGTGGAATAGAACTTAGAAAATAACAGCCTGACAAATTACATTGACAGTAAGGAACTATTAGATGGAAAGTTCCTATTCAAACAAATAAGACATTTAAACATTCCCCTCTCAGGTTGAGCAAAAAATTAAAATGCATTGACGTTAACAACTTATGAATTCAAGGTGCCCAGAGATCATGCAAGTATGAAAGAAAATAATGCGAACATGGAAAAAAACAAACATGCAGATTTAGGTATGAAATATCAAGGGCAAAAATAAATTTCTAATTTTTGCTAATATTACAAGTTACATGCTTATGCTTCCAATAGTCAATTGGTAAAATAAATCTTGAATATAATCATGGAGAAGATTTCCAAGTTAAGATTTAGTTGGCATTGTCAGCTATAAAAAGATTACCAAATTACAAGCTACCCATTATAAAACCTTAAATAAACATAATTGCAACATGTATTCCATCACAATGTTAAATCGCTTACCATTACATCCGGTAATGGCATTTTGACCTTGGTAAGCATAATTTCATAGTTATTAGCCCTTCTTAAATCAATTCATACACATCCATTATAACAAACTTTCATATAACCTTAAAATAATACAAATGCTTTTAATGTAAATTTATCCTGTCATGCAATTGACACATGATCGATCAGCTTGAAACTTGAGACTTTAAAACAACCCTTTCTTCTTAAATCAGCAGTTGCTAACTTTTTACATATAGGTAGATCGGCTTTGGAGGGTGAAGCTCATCACTACCAAACACTCAATAAAACATTTACAGACTTAGACTTGGGAACCCAAAGGCGTCAAAGCTACCTTCTGCTCATTTCCCACATGTTGACTCTAACTTACTTGCAGAGCTCTCAACTCTAGAACTACTCCCTTTACAATGAGCATGGAGCCCCTTATTTATACAAGATTTACCGGTGATTCGGTGACCCAAAACCTACACTAACAAGTCAAAATAGCTCATCTGGGGTGACAGATGGGGACAACCACTGTCATTATCTCATCCCTTGAGGTCCATAGACATATGGGGACCCAGAATCGTCATTATGACTGACGCAACCAAAAGACAAAAAGTAAAGTACAAAGTGGAGCATTTCTGGCCCATGGCGGTCTTTAGGGGTCCACCACGACTTTATTTCTAGTCATACGGGTCTCTTCCTTGCAGGAAAAGGAATATTCCACATCCATCAAGGTCTTGGCCTCCACAAGGACAATCAGAATCTATATCATCTGAATCATAGACTTGAGAGTCTTCAAAATTAGGTGGGTCATCTTCAAGCTTTCTTGGAGGGTACAAAAATGGGTTAAAGCATCTTTCAATGTCAGACCCATGAAAGAACTCATTTGATTCACACAAAAACTCACCTTGGAAATACGACTAAACCTGAAAGTTTAAGGGTATCTGTCTTGTATATATTTTTGAATCAATCCTTTGTCCTTGTGCATCCCTTTTAATGTATTTATGAGAGTTGAAAACAGTATATTCTAGTCATGTATACCATCCTTGTTCATGATGGAGAAAAAACTTGAACCACTGGTATTCTTTGACAGCAACTTTGATGTCAGCCTTCATATGCAAGATAAAGTTGGCATGCCAATTCTCCCAGTCTGTCCTTGGGCAAAATTTATCTACTAGGATCTCTGTCCATCTGGACCAAGCACCATGCCTCAGATTATTTGGATTTGCACAGATAAGAATCTTTCTTTGCTCTCTGCAGAATCTAAGGATTAGATTGTAAGATGTCCATGTCAGATTTCCATCTTCGATGTCTATGTACCACAAAGGGCCATCTTCTTCTTCATTCCGATCAATCCAGATTTCACCGCAATTCTTCAGTTTTTCCTGTGCACTCTCAAAACTTCTATATGCCTCTTTTTCCCATATTTCCATGATTTCAATTTTTAATGGAGAATACTAGATCTGCTTAATGAGAGTGAGAACAAGAAACCTTTCGGATTCATTTTTGGATGCATAGTCTAAGACCTGTCTTCATTCTTCTTCTGAGATTGACTCGTCCCATGGCTTCATAAATAAGCCATTTCTTGGCTGGCAGAGCAGTGCTTTTCCACGACCTGAACTTGAACTTGAGGTACCAGCAGAAAACATGCTAAGAGAAGGTGTAGATTATTCAAATTGCTCCCTAGTGATCATTTCAACAAGACAATTAAGATATCCTGGCTTATATACAATATCAAAATCAAAATTGCTTAGCCAAATAAACCATTTCAAAATACGGCTACTATTCTTTGCCATCAGATTTTCATTTTTAAATATACCAGGCATTATATTTAAATCTGTCCCAATAATAAATATTACTGGATTTAAAAACAAAATAAAATGTTGGACTGTTTTCTTAGGAACCAAAATATCTTTTTGGCTGGATGGATAATTCAGTTCTCCTGCTTTGAAGGATCCCAAACCATAACCACAAACATGCTCTTTGCCTCCTAGAGCTTCAATAAGAACTCCACCCCAAGTATGGGAAGAAGCATCTGTTTCTATGATCAGTTGCCCTGATCCTTTTGACAAGGAGAGAGGAGGCAAATCTAAAACTTTGGCTTTGATCTGCTGAACCGCCAAAGTCATCTTAGAGGACCATTTCATAGGATTCTTTTTCAGTCTTTGCTGGAGCAGGTGTATGTTCGTTGCTTGTCCCCTGTAAAAAGGTCTGATATAGTTGAGACTTCCTAGAAATCTTTGCAACTAGGTTTTGTCTAGGATATGATCTGGAAACTAGCTAAAGACACTCAAGACATGTTTTTGTAGAACAACTTGTCCTTTCTGTATTTTGAATCCGAGAAATTCCATCTCAGTTTTCCCGATTTCTATCTTGCTTTCTGATAAGACTAACCCATGCTTAAATACCAATTCATAAAACATCTACAAGTGTTTTAGGTGTTCTTGTAGGTTTTTAGAATAGACCAAAATGTCATCAATAAAAACGAGCACCCACTACTTCTCTCTGAAGATATCCTCCATGCGTTTTTGAAACTCAGAAGGGGCATTATTACTCCCAAATGGAAACACTTTCCACTGGTACTAACCATGTGGAACCACAAACACTGTTTTAAATCTATCTTCTGCCTTGATACCAATCTGATAAAATCCTTATTTAAGATCAAGCTTGTTGAAGATTGTACAGCCGGTGATTCTTTGCGAGAGACTTGATTTATCAGGTAGAGGATAGCAAACCTTTTGAAGCACAGCATTAAGAGGTTTATAATTTACAACTAACCTCAGCTTCCTTCTCTTGAATTCATAATGTTTGTTAACTACAAATGCTCTACCAGCCCACGAGCTCTTGGATGGTTCAATTAATCCCTTGGCTAGGAGATCTTTGATTTCTGCAGCGCAAAATTCTCTTTCTGATGGAGACATCAGTCAGGCCGAATCCTTCATAGGTCTAATCTTCTGAAGTGGATCAAAGGGAAGAGAGACAAAATACTTTTCTCTTTTCCAGTTTGCATTGGGGATTTCTGAACAACATTCTTTAACTAGTTCGTAGTGATACTTTCCAGGGCCTTTTCATTATGGGCATCAAAAAATGCAATACATCTATCCATTTTTAGTAGTTGGGAAGGACTGGATTTATGCTCAGGATTTTGTATAATAAACTGGCATTTTGGAACAGAATTAAAAAAAATGGGGAGTTCTGTTGTACAGTCATTAATCACACAAGAGAATATCATTTTTTAGTATCTACAGAGAATGGATTGACTCTGGAAAGAAACTCTGATCCTAAGATGCAATCTTCATTTATTTCATCTAATCTATACAAGGTCAATGTGTCATCTGTCCCTTTGAGCTTTATTGGGAATTTTTCAGATTTGGCAACTAAGGGAACATTAGTACCTTCAATGGCTGAACCACGATCTGAAGTATTTTCCCAGTAGAAATGGGGAAGAGATGAACCTTTTGCTAGGTTCACTTGGCATCTAGAATCAAGCATGCAATATAGGAAATATGGCTTGAACTCACTTGGGATGAATTGGATTCTTACAAATATATTTGGACCAATGAGCATTCCCAAACTAGGGTCAGGAGACGGTTCTCTTACCCTTGGGATTTCTGTTTCCATGGCTTGATCATAGTTTTTTCTTAGCTCTTCATCTGAGGACTGATCTCTTTCAATTTGTATGACTTTAATCATACTCTTCAATTCTTTTATTTCTGCTACTAAGCTCTTAAGCTATTGCTGCTTTTCTCTTACTTGCAATCTTAACATTTGCTCTTTGTCTACCATGTAACATTGTCTACTTTCATGGCCATCAAGATATCCTTTATAGAGTTCAGTAGGGTTATACAGAGCAGGAATGACATGAATTACTTTACCTTTTCCTTTGTCTTGCTCAAGTTTTTTGAGCAATTGCTTATTTTCTTCTTTTAGCGATGCTCTTAGCATGCATTCAAAGGCTGGAGTCTTGGATAATTGCATGTCAATGGCAGCAATTTGTTTCTCAATGTTCTGTGACTTGTTTACTGAGAACATGTATAATGAGAAATCGTAATCTGGAGGCTTGAACCCTCCCAAATTTGGTTATGAATCTAAATCTAAAGAGGAAGATGAAGGAGCAAATTTATGAAGAGCAGCTTGGTCCTTCTCGGAATCAGAAACTTCAAATGCACTTGATGCATCAGACGACAAGAAAATGACTTCGCCAGAGGGTGATTCATCATCAAAATGTAGATCCCACCATCTAGGATCTAATTGTTCACAAAAGGCAGCAAGTCTTGGTTTAGATTTTTTCTTTGGACATTTGTTTGCCCAATGGATTTTTTGGCCGTAGATGAAACATGTTTCTTTATCATTCTTATCACTTCTGCGTTTAACAAACCTTTTGTGAGGGGGTTTGTTATACTGTTTATAAACATGATATTTATGCCTTTGTTTCTGTTTACAAGGCTTTTCTGGATGATATCTAGGAAGACTAGAGTAAAATCCTTTTTTCTGCTTGGGCTTATGACATTTGCAACTATCTGCTAAATGGTCTCTGTTGTAAGCACCACATCCCTAATCAGGCATCTTAGCCACATTTTTACAGAATGAAGTAGAATACATACTCTGGTGGCGCTTGAAATCTTTGCTGACTCGCTTTTCCAGGAAGTGTTCTTGCCATGTCTCTAGTATATAGCTATGTAGCTAAGCTAGAGAAAGGCCTCTATAGTTAATCTTTTTATCCTTCATATACTGTTCGACTGTGCTTGGAACATGTCCTGGGAAACTTCTAAGGTAGTGCTTCAAGTAAGCAGGGTCTCTTGATTTACCAGAAGAAATCGGCAATTGTTGCATGTAACAAAAATATTGTTCACTCTGTGCAAGGTCACAGAGTTGAGCTGACATGAACAGAGAAGCAAGATGTTCTGAGTCTTCTCTTTCTTTAGAACCATAGAACTCTTTACCAAGAGATTTCAATATTTGTTGTTCAACGTCTTCTACTGAAAGCATTTCGTTCCTAGCTTCTTGTGGAATCCATCTCCACCATTCATTAGCAAGTCCTGAAAGGCCTGCTATGATTTGGCTAGCCAATTGCTGTCCTGTGAGGGTATCATTTTGGGTTCTTTTGTTTAGGGTCCATTGCCCTAACATCTGGATTGTTGCCATAATATCTTCGCGAGGCTGGCACTGGATATTCATGACAGGTTGGTCGGGCATTTACGAAACAAGGTTATTCATGGAATTAATGCCAAAATGTAGTTTAGGATTTGGGGCTTTAGATGCATCTAGCATTCGGATATCAAAAGTATGTTCTTGTGGAGGTGGGTTATGGATGGATGACAATTCTCCTGTGTAGTGAGTAGACATCATATTCAGATATTTAGTGTCTAGGGCTGGTGGAAAGGATTTGAAGTGTCCGATCCATTCTTTAATCTCATCGCATTCTGCTTCGTCTCTACCAAAGTTAAACTCTAGTATTTCATCCTCCAAAATATGAAGCATATTGAAAGAAACACTTCGATGGTGTTTTTTTTCTGTTTCTTTCCTTTTGTGGCCTTGTGTCGCTAGGGCGAAAACTGAGGGACTAAGGCTTGGAACCTTCTTTTTAAGTTCTTGGGTTTGACCCAAAAGTTCTTCTAACTTAGCAAGTCTTTGCTCAATTTTATCAACAGCTTTGTAAATTGCTTCTTTTATTTCTGCAGAATCATTTAGGAGATGATCCATCAATCCTAACTTTGTTTCACCCAAAGCAATCTTTTCCTTTTCTTCAACTATGGTATTTTTTATGTCAAGAAGATCATAGGCCATGTTGTCTATATTTTGTGTAGTCATTTTATGCTGCATGTTGCTCTAGTTTCCTAACTTAATATCATATGGGACTGACTCATCAGGACCTGAAGTCTTATATGGAAGGAATTCCTTTTTTATTAATTGATCTGTTGAGTACTGGCGAAAAGGAACCTCAGGTAGATTTCTTCCTAGAAAAAATGATTTACGGCCTTGATTTATTGCTTCATAAGCATCATTCTGCCTAGGTAGGCTGAACATACCTAAAGTTGGGGTTTCTCTTTGATTTTGGTGCTGGATCTTCTGCAATATTTTTCTGTAGTCTGGGAAATCCTTGTGTTGGCCACGATGTTCTATTTCGTAAAGGCCAGTGTAGGAAATACAAGGAGTCTGTGAGATAGGGTTAGATTCAGCTTGACGCCTTGCATTGTTATAAGAAGATACAGATGTTGATCTGATGAGAGGTGATGAGAACTTAGGAGAAGGGGTTTGTTTTGGTAGTCTAAAAGAACTGGCATGTTGGTCAAAGGTTAATGGTTTGTTCATCGGATAGATCTTTGCAGACAATCAGCATTTTGCAGCTCTTGATATTTAACTTCCCATTTCTTGGGGTAGTTAATACCTGTCCATTCAAAAGTGACTGGAGTGGCTTGGTGGGATTTATCTGATTACACCACGCCAGGATTGATCAACTTGAAACTTTAAACTTTAAAACAACCCTTTCTTCTTAAATCAGCAATTGTAAACTTTTTACATACAGGTATATCGGCTTCGGAGGGCGAAGCTCATGACTACCAGAAACTCAATAAAACATTTACAAACTTAGACTTGGGAACCCAAAGGCGCCAAAGCTACCTTCTGCTCGTTTCCCACACTCTGACTCTAACTTACTTGCAGAGCTCTCAACTCTAGAACTACTAACTTTACAATGAGCCCGAAGCCCTTTATTTATACAAGATTTACTGTTGATCCGATGACCCAAAACCTACACTAACAAGTCAAAACAGCTCATCTAGGGTGACAGGTGGGGACAACCACTGTCATTATCTCGTCCCTTGAGGTCCATAGACATATGGGGACCCAAAATCATCATTATGACTGACGTGGCCAATAGACAAAAAAGTAAAGTACAAAGTGGAGCTTTTCCGGCCTACGGCAGTCTTCAGGGGTCCACCACTACTTTCTTTCTAGTCATACAAGTCTCTTCCTTGCAAGCAAAGGTAGATTCCACGTCCATCAAGGTCCTAGCCTCTACAAGGAAAATCCCAATCTATATCATATGAATCATAGACTTGAGAGTCTTCAAAATTAGGTGGGTCATCTTCAAGCTTTGTTGGAGGGTACAAAAATGGGCTAAAGCATCTTTCGATGTCAGACCCGTGAAAGAGCTCATTTGATTCACACAGAAACTCACCTCGAAAATACGATTGAACTCGAAAGTTTAAGGGTATATGTCTTGTATATATTTTTGAATCAATCCTTTGTCCTTGTGCATCCCTTTTAATGTATTTATGAGAGGTGAAAACAGTATGTTCTAGTCGTGTATACCATCCTCCTTCATGATGGAGCAAAAAATTGAACCACTGGCATTCTCTGACAGCAAATTTGATGTCATCCTTCATATGCAGGATAAAGTTGGCATGCCGATTCTCCCACTCTATCCTTGGGCAAAATTTATCTAATAGGATCTCTGTCCATCCAGACCAAGCACCATGCCGCAGATTATTTGGATCTGCATAGATAACAATATTTCTTTGCTCTCTACAGAATCTAAGGATTAGATTGTAAGATGTCCATGTTAGATTTCCATCTCCAATGTCTACGTACCACAGAGGGCCATCTTCTTCTTCATTTCAATCAATCCAGACTTCACTGCAATTCTTTAGTTTTTCCTGTGCATTCTCAAAACTTCTATATGCATCTTTTTCCCATATTTCCATGATTTCAATTTTTAATGGAGAAGACTAGATCTGCTTAATGAGAGTGAGATCAAGAAACTTTTCGGCTTCATTTTTGGATGCATAGTCTAAGAGCTGTCTTCATTCTGCTTCTGAGATTGACTCATCCCATGGCTTCAGAAATAAGCCATTTCTTGGTTGGCAAAGCGGTGCTTTGCCACAACCTGAACTTGAACTCGAGGCACCAGTAGAAAACATGCTAAGAGAAGGTGTAGCTTGTTCAGATTGCTCCCTGGTGAGCATGTCAACAAGACAATTAAGATATTCTAGCTTATATACAATATCAAAATCAAAATTGCTTAGCCAAATAAACCATTTCAAAATACGGCTACTATTCTCTGCCATCAGATTTTCATTTTTAAATATACCAGGCATTATTTTTAAATCTGTCCTAATAATAAATCTTACTAGCTTTAAAAACAAAATAAAATGTTGGACTGTTTTCTTAACAGCCAAAATATCTTTGTGGCTGGATGGATAATTCAGTTCTGTTGCTTTGAAGGATCCCAAACCATAACCACAAACATGCTCTTTGCCTCTCAGAGCTTCAAGAAGAACTCCACCCCAAGTATGGGAAGAAGCATCTGTTTCTATGATCAGTTGCCCTAATCCTTCCGGCAAGGAGAGAGGAGGTAAATATAAAACTTTGGATTTGATCTGTTGAACCGCCAAAGTCATCTCAAAGGACCATTTCACAAGATTCTTTTTAAGTCTTTACTAGAGTAGGTGTATGTCCATTGCTTGTCCCCTGTAAAAAGGTCTGATATAGTTGAGACTTCCTAGAAATCTCTACAACTAGGTTTTGTTGGGAATTGATCTGGAAACTGGCTAAAGACACTTAGGACATGTTTTTGTAGAACTACTTGTCCTTTTTGTATTTTGAATCCGAGAAATTCCATCTCAGTTTTCTCGATTTCCATCTTGCTTTCTGATAATACTAACCCATGCTTAAATACCAGTTCATAAAACATCTGCAAGTGCTTTAGTTGTTCTTGTAGGTTTTTAAAATAGACCAAAATGTCATCAATAAAAACGAGCACCCACTGCTTCTCTCTGAATATATCCTCCATGTGTTTCTGAAACTCAAAAGGGGCATTATTAATCCCAAATGGAAACACTTTCCACTGGTACTGACCATGTGGAACCACAAACACTATTTTAAATATATCTTCTAACGTGATACCAATCTAATAAAATCCTTATTTAAGATCAAACTTGCTAAAGATTGTATAGCCGATGATTCTTTGCAAGAGACTTGATTTATCAGGTAGAGGATAGCGAACCTTTTGAAGCACAACATTAAGAGGTTTATAATTTACAACTAACATCGGCTTTCCTCTCTTGACTTCAGAATGTTTGTTAACTACAAATGCTTTGCAAACCCATGGGCTCTTGGATGGTTCAATTAGTCCCTTGGCTAGGAGATCTTTGATTTCTGCAGTGCAAAATTCTCTTTCTGATGGAGACATCAGTTGAGCCGAAGCCTTCATAGGTCTAATATTCTGAAGTGGATCAAAGGGAAGAGAGACAAAATACTTTTCTCTTTTCCAGAAAGCATTGGGGATTTCTGAACAACATTCTTTAACCAGTTTGGCGGTGATACTTTCCAGGTCCTTTTCACTATGGGAATCAGAAAATGCAATACATCTATCCATTTTTAGTAGCTGGGCAGGACTAGATTTATGCTCAGGCTTTTGTACAATGGACTATCATTTTGGAACATAATTAAGGAAAATGGGGAGTTCTATTGTACAGTCATTAATCACACAAGAGAATATCATTTTTTTAGTATCTATAGAGAATGGACTGACTCTAGAAAGAAGCTCTGATCCTAAGATGCAATCTTCATTTATTTCATCTAATCTATACAAGGTCAATGTGTCATCTGTCCGTTTGAGCTTTATTCGGAAGTTTTCATATTTGGAAACTAAGGGAATAGGAGTACCTTCAATGGCTAAACCACGATCTGAAGTATTTTCCTAGTAGAAATGGGGAAGAGATGAACCTTTTGCTAGGTTCACCTGGAATCCGAAATCAAGCATGCAATCTAGGAAATATGGCTTGAACTCACTTGGGCTGAATTGGATTCTTACAAATATCTTTGGACCAGTGAGCATTCCCAAACTAGGGTCAAGAGACGGTTCTCTTACCCTTGGGCTTTTTGTTTCCATGGCTTGATCATATTGTTTGCTTAGCTCTTCATCTGAGGACTAATCTCTTTCAATTTGTATGACTTTAATCATACTCTTCAATTCTTCTATTTCTGCTACTAAGCTCTCAAGCTGCTGCTGCATTTCTCTTACTTGCAATCTTAACATTTTCTCTGTCTACCCTATAACATTGTCTACTTTCATGGCCATCAGGATATCCTTTATAGAGTCCAGCAGGGTTATACAGAGTAGGAATGACATGACTTACTTTACCTTTGCCTTTGTCTTGCTCAAGTTTTTTGAGAAATTGCTTCTTTTCTTCTTTTAGCGATGCTCTTAGCATGCATTCAAAGGCTCGAGTATCGGATAACTGCATGTCAATGGCAGCAATCTGTTTCTCAATGTTCTGTGGCTTGTTTTTCGAGAACATGTATAATGAGAAATCGTAATCTAGAGGCTCGAACCCTCCCAAATTTGGTTCTGAAACTGAATCTAAAGAGGAAGATGAAGGAGCAAATTTCTGAAGAGCAGCTTGGTCCTTCTCAGAATTAGAATCTTTAGATGCACTTGATGCATCAGATGGTAAGAATATGACTTCGCCAGAGGGTGATTCATCATCAAAATGTATATCCCACTATCTAGGATCTAATTGTTCACAGAAGGCAGCAAGTCTTGTTTTAGATTTTTTCTTTGGACGTTGGTTTGTCCAATGTCCTTTTTGGTCACAGATGAAACATGTTTCTTTATCATTCTTATCACTTTTGCGTTTAACAAACCTTTAATGAGGGGGTTTGTTATATTATTTAGAAACATGATATTTATGCCTTCGTTTCTGTTTATAAGGCTTGTCTTGATAATATCTAGGAAGACTAGAGGAAAATCCTTTTTTCTACTTGGACTTATGACATTTGCAACTATCTGCTAAATGGCCTATTTTATAAGCACCACATCCCCAATTAGGCATCTTAGCCACATTTTTACAGATCGAAGAGGAATACATACTCTGGTGGTGCTTGAAATATTTGCTGACTCGCTTTTCCAGGCAGTGTTCTTGCCATGTCTCTAGTATATAGCTGTGTAGCTGAGCTAGAGAAAGGCCTCGATAGTTAATCTTTTTATCCTTCATATACTATTCGACTGCGTCTGGAACATCTCCTAGGAAACTTCTAAGGTAGTGCTTCAAGTAAGCAGGGTCTCCTGATTTACCAGAAGAAATCAACAATTGTTGCATGTAACAAAAATGTTGTTCACTCTGTGCAAGGTCACAAATTCAAGCTAACATGAATAGAGAAGCAAGATGTTCTGATTCTTCTCTTTCTTCAGAACCATAGAACTCTTTACCAAGAGATTTCAATATTTGTTGATCAGCGTCTTCTGCTGAAAGCATTTCATTCCTAGCTTCTTGTGGAAGCCATCTCCACCATTCATTAGTAAGTCCTGAAAGGCCTATTATGATTTGGCCAGCCAATTGTTGTCCTGTGAGGGTATCATTATGGGTTCTTTTGTATAGGGTCCATTGCCCTAACATCTGGATTGCTATCTTAATATCTTCGCGGGGTTGTCACTGCATATTCAAGACATCTTGGTCAGGCATTTGCAAAACAAGGTTATTCATGGAATTAATTCCAAAATGTAGTTTAGGATTTGGGGCTTTAGATGCATCTAGAATTCGGATATCAAAAGTATGTTCTTGCAGAGGTGGGTTATGGATGGATGACGATTCTGCCATGTAGTGAACATACATCATATTCAGATATTTAGTGTCTAGGGCTGGTGGAAAGGATTTGAAGTGTCCGATCCATTCTTTAATCTCATCGCATTCTGCTTCATCTCTACCAAAGTTAAACTCCGGTCTTTCATCCTTCGAAATACTAAGCATACTGAAAGAAGCACTTCGATGGTGCCTATTTTCTGTTTCTTTCCTTTTGTGGCCTTATGTCGCTAGGGAGAAAACTGAGGGATTAAGGCCTGGAACCTTCTTTATAAGTTCTTGGGTTTGACCCAAAAGTTCTTCTAACTTAGCAAGTCTTCGCTCAGTTTTATCAGCAACTTTATAAAGTGCTTCTTTTATTTCTGCAGAATCATTTAGGAGATGATCCATCAATCCTAACTTTGTTTCAACCAAAGCAATCTTTTCCTTTTCCTCAACTATGGTCTTTTTTATGTCAAGAAGATCATAGGCCATGTCATCTAGATTTAGTGGAGTCATTTTATGCTGCATGTTGCTCCAGTTTCCTAACTTAATATCATTTGGGACTGACTCATTAGGACCTGAAGACCTATATGGAAGGAATTCATTTTTTATTAATCCATCTATTGAGTACTGGCGAAAAGGGACACTAGTAGAAAATGAGAAATTAATGACTAAAAAAATGACTAAAATCAAGCTATAAACGACTATTTTTGAGTTGGTGACTAATAGTAGCAAATTACCACTATCTTATAGCTAGTCGTATTTCACTAGTCATTAATAGCTTGACTTAGTAGTCATTGATATAGTCATTGATAGACAATGTTTTAGTCATTGATAGTCAATGATTTAGTCATTGTTTTAGTCATTGATAGTTAATGATTTAGTCATTGATTTAGTCACAGATTTAGTCATGGATTTAGTCACTGAGTTAGTCATTGATTTAGTCGTTGATTTAGTCACTGATTGCAACTATTAATGACCAAATATATGACTAAATAAACTACTAAATGTTAACATATTAATGACTAAGCTAAATACGACTAAGATATGAGAAATTAGCTACTAATAGTCGTATATATGTGAATTTAGTCGTTTTTGTAGTCACAAATTTATGATAGGGCACGGAGGAATCGAACCACCAACCTCCTGCCTATAATTAGGCAGGCGCTCTACCATTGAGCTAGCACCCTTTAAGAATTTGTTATTGCTTGACAATGATGATATTCAAACAAATTTATGATAGATATTAATCTACAAACTACATAATTATTACATTACAACTTACGAGTAACTAGTACTTATGAAAGTAGTCATTTACACAGTGCAGAATTGTAAATAAGAAGGAGATGCATTGGATGATTTCGCAAATATCGACGTTTCGATCCCTACTATGGGATCATCATTAGGAGACAACTGAAGCGTGAGGTAAAAGACCAAGAAGCCCATCAGTATTTATAGTTAGTGTGAATCATAATAGGTTCTAGGTTTTTAAATCAGTTTTAAGTTTTAAATTTTTTTAATTATTTTATTTTTAATTTTTAGAAATCATTATTATGAAAATATTATAATAAGGTTTAAATATCTAAATTCAGGCGCTTTGGGAACTTCTCCAAAATACCTCCAGACACATCATTAGCATCAATGACTTTAGGCATTTGCGTAGTGCATCTTTGCATTCTCTTATGCCTGGGGGGTCAGCAGATTTTATAGACATTATCAGATAAGCATAAAATTTCAATCATCTGAGTAAAACTAGGCCACTGTCAAAGCAAATCAGGAGAAAAACAGACTCTTCTTGTACTGTAACGAAATATGAAGCCAATTATGCAAACATGCTTGAAATTTTCTAAGATTTAGACAGTTAAAATTAAACATGTCTGCAGCACAAGATCAATTCATGCATGGCCATTAAAATGTAAAAGCAGATAGGAAAAATTCAAAACTCACATAAAAATGATGAATTCAAAATGTATCTCTGATTTGTAATCATGATATAAAGTTGATTCAGGATATAAAGTTGTTAATCCCTTGAATCTTGTAGCATTTACAATTAAAATCACAAATTATAATAGGTCAACAGCCATTCTATCAATTGTTACAAAGCAGTTCTCCAGATTTCTACATGTCAGAAAATTATGACAAACAAACAGACCATGTACTTCAGCTTAATAGCAATGCAAGTTTAAATTTTTCATAGTCAGCCACACTGACATTTTAGTTCAAAGGAATCCTACAACCACAATGCACTTTGTAACATATCCATTGCAAGATTGATATCCAATTTAGAATTTGGCATGATATTAGTCTTCTAAAGGAAAAAAAACCAATCGAAGAATACTTACAAGGACAGGTGTTAAATGCTCGTTTAATAGAATAACAAATGTAGCCAATACCTGGAATCTAAAAGCACATTCTAGGAAGGACAAAAATAGGTTTTAACTGTCAAACCCAAGGAATGTATTGGAGCCTAGATTTAAACCTAAGAATACCTACAGCACTGAGCTTATGGTCCTGCTTAAGCACAAAAAATGTCTGGGTTACAAACATTGCTCATAAATATAATCGCTTTGTTCACCAGCAATGAATTTTTGAAAATAGATTTTAACAAACTATCGATCTGATTACCTAATGGCATATATAATATAATAGTTAACTCAACATATATAACATAGTGTATAAGTCTGTTTGGTTGTGGTCTAGTGGCAACTATTTGGTTGTGGTTTAGCAGCAACTTGGAGCAGTTGTTATAACTTATGACAATGACTTGGGTTCAAATCTTCATGGGCATGCTCTTCACCTGCATGGGATTTGCTGAATGTGGCTAGTGATATAGTGCCTTGTACTAATTATTAATTGTAGCCTTCTGGCAGAATATTGTAGATATAGCCTTTGGGCAGATTATTGTATTAGTGTTGGTGAGGTACCGACAACCCCAAGACATAGATAGAATATAATACTCAACATATATAACGTAATGTATAAGTCTGTTTGGTAGTGGTCTATTGGCAACTTGGATTGGTTGTTATGACAATGGCTTAGGTTCAAATCTTGATGGGCATGCTCCTCTCTCCTCTGCATGGGATTTGCTGAATGTGGCTAGTGATATAATTCCTTGTGCTAATTATTAATTGTATCCTTCTGGAAGAACATTGTTGATGTAACCTTTGGGCAGATTACTGTATTTGTGTTGGTGATCTACCGACAACCCCATTGTTGGATTAAGTGCAGGATGGTGGGATGTGGTTATTTCTGAATTTACCACCTGTAAAATGCTGGCTTCCTTGTAAAAAGTATTATATATATATGGAGCAAACTTTCTACCTGACCATTTGCACCAATCGGACAACCAGCAACGCGTGATGTGAAATCTCACGCGAGCCAAGTCGTCCGATTGGTGCAAATGGTCGGGTAGAAAGTTTACTCCTATATATATACATACAGAGAGAGAGTAAATTATCTCGTACAGTTAAAAAAACTATACTATCTGAGAACAAAGATGTTCTGATACGTCTGATACGTGCCTAATGGTTGGCCCCAAGGTCAATAATGCAGTGCACCAGTTGAACAAAATCAATAAAAAATCTGTTGGGGAGGGAGGTTCTCCTCAAGACCATCAAAATAACATGCAATTGCAAGGATCCTTGCTGTCTTTCTCATGCTAGCTTGGGGAGCCTGCCTGCAGCCGATTATGCTCACTCATCACATGCTTGCAAGAGAAAACTTGGAAGTGAGATTGAAGTACCTAGCTCTCAGTGCTAGATAAAATCAAATTTTTATTTTCCATAGATCCATTGAGTAGGAATATGACTAGTTTTGAATAGCAAAAAATCCAAATCTCCCTGACTCTCAAGTCCAAAGCTATACTCATGAGTCCTCTTTCTCTGTTTGTAGCCCAAACCATCATGCCTAAATTTCCCTAAGCCTTATCATTGCTGCAATCAGGGCAGAGTCGCAGACCTGTAAATTCCCCACTCCTCAGTCCAGGCACCATCTAGGCCAAGTTGTTCTTTTGTCTTCCATCTTGATACCCACAACCCTGTATCTTCCATGTCATATACAATGTACATCTGGTAAGAAATATATATTTTAGAATGCAAATGATGAATTCAACCTTGGGATAATCTAGGAGCATTTTGTGCCTTTTTTCCAGGGCTCTATACCCAGCCTTGCCCTTTTTCCACTTCCTATAAGCCATGCCAATTTAGTTCCAATGCTGTGAAAGTCATCTATCATAGATCTCCTTCATATGCATTCCCTGCTAGCCTTTGTGTTTGGCATTTTGATCCATTTTTCCAGGTTTAGAGGAGACATGTACTTTGCTGTCATCAAATTTTGCCAGAGACCTTATGTTGCAACTTGCAATCATTCTCCATACTGCCTTGTCTGCTAATCTTCTTGAAAATGATTCAAGGATTTTAAACCCTAGACTCTTGCACATTTTGTCTTTTTTGATCTGCCATTTTACCAGAGGGATATTGGTTTTGTCCTTCTTGTTTGACCATAGGTACCTGTTAGATTGTACATTGGATAGTCTTCTGCAGTCATGGCCGCACTTGTGAACAGATCTGGGCATGTCAGTTACATCATAGAACCAGTTTGAAGGACAATCCTGAGAATACCAAACCTAGATAAGTATATAATGCCACCTCTTTCACCACCTGTTCTTTATAAATATCAAATTCCCGAATACCAAACCTAGTTAAGTTTATAAGGCCACCTCTTTCACCACCTGTTCTTTATAAATATCAAATGCCTTTGTTTTAGATATATTAAAGGCCACTACTAAGGTTGACCTTGTAAGCCA
>LPNX010972132.1:349599-366512 GCA_001517045.1 Pseudotsuga menziesii
GAATAAGAAGAAGAAGAAGAAGACTCATGTAAAAAGGTGAGGTGAGTGAGGAGGAGAGACATAATAGCGATATTTGCAGGAGCAACCCACTAGTGCTTTGAATGATGGGAACGAGCCTCTCTAAATCGTAGCCATTGTAGACATAGGAAACCCTCATAAACAGCTCAGGCGCAAGAGTTACCATGTAAGCATCTCGACAAATTAAGTAATGATAATATTCAGTTAAGTATATCAAATTCGTTCGTTTATTTTAGAGATGTGTTATCACTCCAGGAAACTACTTAGTGGTTATGGCTAAGTATGCCTGGTAACTTAAGAAATTATAATAATCGAAGTGTGGATCAATGGGATAACTGTGAAGACTAAGCAGTAAGACAACATTCCATGCCTCTAAATAAGCCAGTGCTTCGAGAAATTAAAATCAGCTACAGTAAATAATCAAGGTATGAAGAAAGACATTCAAGATAACCAAATACAGAGCTGTAGGGTCATACAAGAATATAAAGAAGATCTAATTCATCCATGAGCCGTATCAGAAGATGACAGTTCTGAACAACTGAACTGAATAGAATCAAATGTAGAATAATGGAAAATGTGGACAGACTGATATCTAATGACCAAAGAAAACTGTGATTCATATAGCAAGAAAGTGTCAAGTACATAGCCCAAAATGTATCCAAACTTGAACCCCTGGCTCAGTCTGAGTTCTTAGGCTTTATAACCTTTACAAACAGTCTTCAGATCCTCAAAACATGGATCTGCTATACTAAAAATAGTAACTAGAACAACAAAAACAAAAAGATAGGGAAAGATCCCTCAAAACAAGGAAATGATAATGTGTTGGTCCCCTTTCTCGTGTTGATAGTTGGTGAAGTGGAGTCAGCCTCCCAAGGCTTGGTGGGCTTTGATTTGGTTCATAATTGAATCGATCTTGATGATGTGGCAACCAATCCCTGGAATATTGCTTTTCAAAGATACCAAGATCTAGCAAAAAACCCATTTTGACTTCAATTGGCTGCCCTGTTTGTGTTTGAGGAGAGATGGCTCTCCTTTTTCTTTTGCTAGTCTTTGGAGTAATGCTTTTCTTGCCTTTACTCTGTTTGGCTGCCTCCTCTTCAGCTAGTTCTGTAGGAAACTCATTCCAAAATAAAAAATAGTTCCAGTCTACATTCCTCTTCCTCAATGACTCTTTAATCAATAGTGTTATAAGACCTTGATGTGAAATCCTGTTGGCCAGCTGATTCCTTCACCTTCAGTCTAAGTATCCTGAGTTTTCTGTATAAGCTAGCATTCTGACACCTGAAGATGAGATTCTAGGTACCATACCCCATCCAATTCGGTTCTCAAAGGAAGATGAGGCTTCGCCATGTCAATGATGATCTGTCCCTTAAAATATGGAATGATGTATGCAAATGAAGAGACACTTCCTATAGCAAAAAAATTAGGAACTTGTTGCTGAAAACATGTAATCGAAATTGAATGTTGACTCCTGGTTGAAATGGATCACTGCTCTGATAAAAATGCCCTCTGAAATGATGTCTTGCTCACCTTCTGTCACCTGGCTGGAGAAGGGATTTTAATTGCGCTGATACACAAGAAAATCTTGGGACATTTACTCTGTTTGAAATGTTGGAGAACTTTGATACCAATTCAAATGACTTCAGAATGAGTCGACACTCCATAATGATATTACTCCACTCATGCGTGATCATCAGAAAATCAGCATGCGAATTACATTCAGATTGAAGTATCTCATGAAATTCTGTGTAATATGTACAATCTGAAGTGAAGTGACATATATGCTCCCTACATTTGCTTTCGGCAGCTAATTCACCATGAATTATAATAATGACCTTTCAATCATTCTTTTCGGCAGCTAAGTAGGTTCGTTTGATGATGCGGTGAACACAGGCACGATCTTTTAAATTTGCACATGGAATCGTTTTCGGCAGCTAACGACATTCTGGTAAACCATCTTAGCTGCCGAAACTGACCTTTTTCGGCAATTAAGCAAACTTCCACAGACTTAGTTAACAACCGAAAGCTGAAATTTCGATTTTTGAAGGCCAAGACTCACAAAAAATGAATTTTTGACTCATTCTATCTCCCAAAATGATGGTGCGTTTTTGGGAGATAACAAGATGACTATATGCATATTGTACAACCATTCTCTATGGCTGGCCCTCCATTCCAGTTGCCTTTGTCTCTACTACCTAACCCCCTTCCTTTGATGAGACAGTTAGACTAAGCGGCCTAGGTGGACCATGGGAGACTGGGAGTGATGATTCAAATGATTATGACCCCAGTAAATGAATGGAAATTGGATTAAATCCTAGAATACTGGACTAACTAGTATAGGATATGATTCATGAGCACAAACAAAGGGTGGCATGCTGCTAGCCTGCTAATAAAGATCCGTCATCCCAATCTTGTGGTGGTCATAATAGAAATGTCTAGCACTGGGTGAAACCCTGGTCTGGAAACTTACATACCCATTGGACCAGGTTAGGTTCAAATCTAGAAAAGATTGCTCAATGCATTGTAAATTGCAACTTGTAAGTTGTAACCCAAAAAACAACACAATTAGTTTTTCCTTACATAGCCTTGAGAGTGGAGGGTTATCAAATCAATTCACCATCCGTAGATATGACTCATATGAGTATTTAATTTCTCATTATATACTCAAATACTCAAGTGACTTGTAAGTTGTGATATCAAGTGACTCGGTGAACAATAAGATGACAGATGGAAAATTGAGTTGGCAGGTGGCATCATCTCATACCAATATTTAATGAAGTTGGTGAATCAGTAATGCATGCTAATGCCATTAAATGCTTTGAAAGTGAACATCGAATCGTGAGTCACAGTCCTGACTCACCGACTTGAACTTGGCACTAGGAAGCTTAGTGGCCCACCGTGGTCCATGTCGATTGGGACTGAGATCCTCATCCATGATCCGACTATTCAAGGGCACTTGGGAAGACTCTGAGTCTCGAATCTCCCATAGTCCACTGAATCCCTGGATAGGCAAATTTTGTAGCTGCCCTTCTGTTGCAAATTTACCGAGGCTTACTTAATTTAATTATTGAAGTGCTGGGAATGAAACTAATTTTTTTTTGCATGGTAAAATTCCTTGTAGCCTTCTATGATGTTTAAAATGGCCTTTGAAGGGCTCTGAAGGTTTCAAATTTGAAGCCTGCTACCATCTCGAGACTCTTTGGATTCCCCGACCTTCACACTGTAACTTCCCGCATCCGCGTTTGTTATCTATATTTTTCTTTATGTGCTGTCCTTGTTATCTCGCCTTTTCCTCGTGTGTTTATTGCAACGTTTATATGCTGATACTTTGGATCAATAGTTTAATTATTTATTTTTATTTTTATGATTGTTAATTTCTTCTCATCAACATGATTATGACATGTTTAATTTTTGTATCCATGGAAGTGTTCCTTTAGTGATTTTGTGCTTTGGTCACTAAAAAGGGGACAAGTTATATGATCCTTGTATTTATAATTAATCGAAAGAGGTTCATGAGGCCTATAAGAGGTCGAGGAATCAAAATATTTCCCTAAAACTCAGAGATGGGGTTGAGCCTCTACCTTTATACTGCATATGGATCTAAGACTGGTTCTGGGTCAGCACCCCAGTTTAATTATAATTGGATCAACTGCTACGATGTTTAAAGGAACTGAGGTTGGCGAAGCTACGTTGACTGGTGCAGCTAGTTCGATGGTCACAGATCATAATACTTATACTGAAGTTACAAAAGCACCTCAGTATGGGGCTTGCAAGGACTCTTACATTGAAGGACCAACAACTAGCTATGATTCTTCTAGGTATCGATATGGTACTGGTTCTAGTACCTAATTCATAATTGACGTATAAGGAACGTAATTTTCCTTTGGCACGCACTTAACCGGGTTTGCTTGATTAAAGGTGCAGCAGGGATAAAGATGATCAAGAGAAAATTCATGCAATTGCTTTGTTGGATCTCTGAAGATTGAGGTGCATGGCACCAATATTACTAATAGAAGGTAGACAATTTACAAAAAATTGACTTTATTGTCAAAATTGCAATTTTCTATGACACAATGAAAAATGACTAACATAAATGACTAATTCATATTCTTCTAGCTAGTCATTTTTTATGTTGTGACTAAATTAGTCACTTATGTTAGTCATTTTTAACTCTGTCACTTATTATCTAGTCATATTTGTTAACTGGTGACTAAATTAGTCGTTAATTTTAGTCGTTTATAGTTGGGTCAATCAAAATTGCTCATATTTAGTAGTAAATCACTTGAAAAACCTGTGGTGACTAGAATTTTTAGTCATGTAGTAGCTAATTCCTCATTTTGTACTAGTGGGACCTTCGTTAGATTTCTTCCTAGGAAAAAGGATTTATGGCCTTGATTTATTGCTTCATAAGCATCATTCTTCCTAGGTAGGCTGAACATACCTAAAGTTGGGGTTTCTCTTTGCTTTTGGTGTTGGATCTTCTGCAATATTTTTCTGCAGGCTGGGTAATCCTTGTGTTGGCCACGATGTTTTTTTTCGTAAATCCGAGTGTAGGAAGTAGAGGGAGACTATGTGATAGGGTTAGATTTGGCCTGACACCTTGCATGGTTATAAGAAGATACAGAGGTTGATCTGATGAGAGGTGATGAGAAATTAGGAGCAGGGGTTTGTTCTGGTAGTCTAAAAGAACTGGTATGTTGGTCAAAGGTTAATGGTTTATTCATGATAGATCTTTGCAAACAGTCAGCATTTCGCAACTCCTGATATTTAACTTCCCATTTCTAGGGGTAGTTAATACCTGTCCATTCAAAAGTGACTAGAGTGGCTTGGCAGTATTTATCTAATTCCACTATGCTTTGAAGGCGTGAGCTCTGATGGAATTTAGATCTGAGAGGGGGAAGAGTGTCATTACCAAAATGTATGCAGATGGCTCCTTTTAACTGTATGATTTTCGACCCTTGCATCATATGAAAACCTTTGGGTAGGATGTAAGCTTTCAACAGGTCGTAAATGTGGGGGTCATCCAGATTGACAGAATATTTAGGGAAGACAGTCCCAAAGGTAGGACCATCGTGCAGGGGGGCAGTGAATCCACCTATGAGGGCATATGCAAAGTTGCGATGTCTAGTATCGACTGCAACACAGAGGGAGGATATTGGAAGATAAGGATGAACGAGAGGTCCTAATCCTAGATTTATAGCACCAAGGTGCGCATGCTTAAAGCTTGCTTTAATAGCCCAATCTATCTGTTCCTTGTCTATTAAATTTATATGGACTAGTTCTTCAGAATCAGTAAATGAAACGTCTATAGGAGATATTTTATTTTGAGTAGCTGAACTATATTGCTACCATTTTGATTTATACACATCAGAAGGTAGAATCCTAGGCAATTGCTTCTTTTCTTCTTTTAGCGATGCTCTTAGCATGTATTCAAAGGCTGGAGTCTCGGATAACTGCATGTCAATGGAAACAATCTGTTTCTCAATGTTTTGTGGCTTGTTTGCTGAGACCACAAATACTAGCAAAGCAAAGATTTCAACCTATATAAATATCACAAAAGTCTTCTAAAATAATATGTTTGCATTTCAAATTGTGGAACTCCTCTCCTTGTTTATAGTTCTCAAGATTCTAATGAGTTCATTAACCAGGATGACTTCAATGCACTTGTGCAACCTATAGGAAAATTTATAATTATGTGAAGGACTTGGGAGTTGGAACCAATAACACCAGGGTGTGTGTATTTAAATCTCTCTACTATTCACTAACTTTAAAATACTAATTGTAGCAATTGAAGACTGATAGCTACAAATCAATAAGTGTATGGAATGCATTACTATCACTTTTATGCATAGATTGATTTGTTTCTTAAATGAATTTAGCCATGAACTAAAACTTTTGACAATGCCATACCATGCACACGTCTCATAATCTAGCTATTTTTCTATCCAAGGCACATCAATTTTTACCATAAATGTTTTCCAACAAAACATGTTTCAGAAGTCCAAACTTTTATAGGTTAAGCATTTTACAAAAATAGAATCATGGACAGGACATAGAATCATCAACTTCTAAAATATCGCTTAATTCCCCATTTAACCTAGCACTTTTAGGGAACAAGCTTTAGACATGTATTGATCTTCAAGCATCATTATCTCACTCATTTAATCAACATATAACATTAAACTATACAAAAAGAGAAAGAAAAAAACTGTTATGTATGCATACATGTTTATGTAGGTAGGTGGTCAAGTGTGCGTATCCTCTATAAGAGAGGAAAGATGTCTCTACAGATGTGTCCATGAAATTTTTTTATATTGTTACCGAGGCTATATAATATTATAACTTGGTGTGCTTTACTGAAGCTTCAGTAATTGATAATCACTGAAAACCCAAAATTATTAAAAAGAGAAGGGGAAAAGTTAATTAGATAAAAAAGGAGCAAGCAAGACAGAAAGAATTATAGTATTGCCAATCACTTGGACAATGCCACCTTCGATGTATCTTCTCATCAAGAGAGAAAAGATTTTAAACACACTCAGATTCAAGGGATGCTAGATTTTTTATTACATGAAAATAAGAAAGAAAATGTGGAGGAACAATTCATTGAGCCTTATGAGGATTGTGTTGCTGTGGAAGAATTAAGTGGAGTCTCAGGAAAAGGTGCCCAGGAGGCTATTGTAGGAGAGGTAATGAGAGGAATCCTAGAATCTTTGTTAGATGAGAGTAATTAGACACATTCAGTTGTTTCACCTGAGCATACTGTTCTAGCAGACATCGAGGAAATGCCAGATTTGATATTTGATGTAACCAAAGAATACAGTGTACACAGTTCAAACAATCTGACTTGCAGGTAATTCTTTTTTCTAATTTATAAGTTAGTGTTGAAGCTGGGAAAAAATCCCCTTGGGAAATTTACCCATGCCTGTTTTTGTCCCATTCAAAACATCCATCCACTCTTGCAACATGAGCAAACCTAACTACTTAATTCTCAACCGAATTTTGTACATGGTGGTCATTTTCAAGGCTACAACATGCAGGTAATCATTGTAATGTTGATATAGGATGAGTTTCCATAGTAATTTTACATTTATAATGTTCATTTTTTCAATGGTTTCATTTCTATTCCTTTTTATCATTGGTACGAGATAAAAATATATATCCATAGAGATAAATATATACACAACCCGATATTATGTGAGAATGGCATTTTTTTTTACTTGTAATTGATTTTGTGATTGACAACAATGCATGCCTTTGAATCATTTTCTATAGCAATATATGAATGCATGGTCTCACCGTGAAAACAGAATATGAGATTTTTTCTTTCTAGGAAATTCCTTATGACAGCTAAATTTCCTTTCAAGGGCACAAAAGGTGCTTTAATTCGATTGATCATAATATCCATTAATATGGAGTCACTAGATAGGGATACAATATACAATCAAGGTATACATACACTTTTCCTAAGGACTTTTGTTGTTCCTTGTGACCTATTTCTTAGGGATATTATATATCCCATAGAGTCTTGATACAAACTTAAACTAAAACCTAATTCACCCAATAGTCTCGACCATCTTCCCTATACTACTCCCTAGCCTACCCTAAGTGACTGCTTAACCTGCAGCCTAGCTACAAACCTTAGGACAGACCCTTACACAATCCTAGTTCCCAAAGCTAAACCCTATCCTCTGTCCTACCCTTACGCATGTCAAGGAAACATTTATTTCCTAACAGCCCTGAATAACCTAGATACTAAGCCCTGGTTACTAATTCATAAACTAAAATCCCTTGGACCCTTTTCTTTGTCCTTGTCCATACCTCGGCCTATGAGAAAGGATCGCTAATAGTCTAGATCATAGAAATAAAAGTCTCATTCAGACTTGAGGCCCTCCCCTTTCGCTATCTAGACTTGGACATTTACCCAGACCTCATCCTAAATTTCTTGGCCCTCCTTTAAAAACACCCAACATTCCTCCATTTAGGATAGTCATAAATATGCTCCTAAACCCCCTCCTAATTCTATACAAACTATATCTTAGACCCCCATTGTTCTTGTAACTATTTAAAACAGTCCCATACCCTTCAGTCTGAGTTTCACAAACAACATATCCCTAATGGGACCCTACATAAACTCATATTCAGGATGACCATGATGCACCTCGGTCATAGCTGTTATAACATGTAATTAGTAGGCCTTAAAGGCTAGTTGCGTTCTGGTCATAAATCCTAACATTGGGATAGTCTTGTCTCAGATTTCAAGAATCATCTAGCAACACATATTGTCGATGTTCTACAAGTTACTCACAGTCCATAAATAAATAAGGCCACAACACTCTTATTCATACTTTCACTTGTTTATCACAATTTTTATTTAAGATACAAATAATAGTTGTTTATTGACATACTATGGTTACTACTCGAGATTGCATTTCTCACAAAAAGTGTCACAACTCTGTCATAGTGGATTGTAAGTGTGTAGAAGTTGATAACAATTGGTGCTTGATTAATTTGTCACATATTGGTAATCATTTAAGGTTTGGGGTTACATTTCTATCATATATCAATTGGTATTGTATATTTTCCACACATTGTTTCCATAGTAGTAAACATACTTTGCAACAATTTAGATTTGCTAAGTAACATTTAATATATTCATTGTTGTATCTTTATGGATACTATTTGCTCAATTGAATTTGTCCTTATATTCCTTGGAGTATTACTATGTGAATGTGCACTTGCAAGCACTTTCACCCTTTCACTTTTTCATACAACTAGTTCTTGATCAGTCTAAATATTATTGATATACTTTTTCCACTGCTGGAAACTATCAAAGTTTTGAGTTTGCATTGATTATTGGAATACATACAAAGTGCTACGGTGGCAAGAAAAGTATCTATTCTAGGATGTAAGTTCAACAAGCTAAGCACAGTCTATACTAGTTGAATTTCTTCCATTTTAATGAGAGTGGTGTCCCTAAGTGGGCATAAATCATTCACCTAAATGGAAGATAAATTGATGTTGAAATAGATTTTATGCTTCTCACACAATTTAGTGTGTCCTAGCATAAAATGGCATCACAACCTTCAATTACCTGGACAATTGCTCCATCGTCAATAATTTTTTGTACTTGTTGACAATTGCTTTTCTTGCAGGAGGCATTTTCTGTTTGTGATCGGAAAGTAATTGAGGTGAGTTATCTATTTGGTTCTCAAATGTTACAACTTTATATCTAGGCTTCCTATTTATGTTGCTCCTCAATTTAGTTGTATACAAATGTTCCCCTTCCTATCTAATTAGAGGGTGGATAATGCATCACTACTGCAAATAGACACAATGCGGTGTTATTTCATGCAGCGTGACATATCCTGTTTGGCTATGGCTGGAATGCAGTTAAAAGAGGCCTGCAAAGGGCTTGAATATTGCTATGGTGCAAATATGGAGAGAGATAGGGTTCTACAAGGAGGATTTTGTCCAGAAATTTCCACATAAACTCTCTTTCAAGCTTGATCCTATCCTAAAGGAATATGTTCATATGGATCATTTGTTTTAGTAGAGTTTACTAGAGATTTATTCTAAACGTCATCTAGCTTATGGTTTTTTGGATTCTAGGAGTTTAAATTTGTTCACCTTACAGCTAGGAACCATGTCATACTGAGACTATACTTTGAACATGCCATATATGTTATGAGTGGACCTAAATGTTGTTAGTATAGATTTGTTCTTTTCCACATTTGGATTGCATTAGAAGGTGTCCTTCATAGTTTTAATTGCTAAATAATAATGATTGGACAGAAACACATGACTGGAGCTTCTGGAAGGTGTTGTGGCTTACCACATAGGATTATTGGAAGAGTCTTGGAAAGCACTAACAACAGCTCAAGCCAAATATCAGCAGGTATTTAGTCCAAACTTTGAATTTACGTTAACAGTGAAATTCATTTTATTTGTGGACTATGTTGTTTAATTGCAAACTTTTCCTTGTAGATTTAATTCATAATTATCTTTTATTCTTACAAATATTCAATTAATTATAATGGCACTTCTATGTTCACTATGCTGACTTTGTTTGTTTTTGTGGATAGCTTCAAGTCTCAGTTGAATATTTGTCAACACTTCTCAATATAGGTTTTACAACAAAGCGGTCAAGAAGGGCTTTAAGAATGTATGGCCAAGATATTCAACATGCAGTAGAGTTTGCCATTGAAGAACGAGAAAGAATTGCAAAGAAAGAAGAGGAAGATAGAAAACATTACAGAAACATTAGGTGGGTACTCAATTTTGGAGGAAATTAAATTTAATGACCAGGGACAACTAAATTAAATTTAAGGAGGATTAGTTTGGAATGTCAAATAGGTATTCTATTCTATGAGGAGTCAGGTAGCACCCAAGTTCCTCTGTTTTTGGTACTGAAGACAAAGAAAACTTATAGGAAAAAGCATGTCTTTACTGATGCTTTACCTGATGTTTATAAGATCATAATAAAATGGTCATTTCCAGGGAGCAAAAGTCTTATGGAAGAACACCACTGGGAAAGGTTTTGGACATGACAAGTCACAAAACTTATTACCCTACTCATTACCCTACAAGAATTGGGGGTAGTACCAGAGTGACTACTCTCAAAGCTAACCGAATTGAAGATAAGGAACCAAGGGAATCCTCCAAAATTGTTGGACGTCCCTCAAGTAGCAAGTCACTATTACCAAAGGCAATATCAGCAATTCCTAAACTGGATGGTTCTAGCTCATCAAAATTGAAGAAGACATGCAAGGTGCAGCCAAATTATGCTACATCAGGGTAGCCAAGTTCAACTTGCAATCTCTCTACTAGATTAGTTCAGATTGGGTAGGTTAGAGTGGCATTGCATAAGGGAGAAACGAGAAATAACAGTAGACTTGGTCTATCAAAAATATTGAATTTGACAAGCTCTGAAGGATCAATCTCTGATGTGGACTTTCTTTAGGAAACACCAACTTATTCTATGAGCAGTAGAAGCCTCTTCCATGGTGGTTCTAGTGTGGGAAGGAGAGATAAAAGACTTGTTCATAGCAGGTTTCTAAATAGACAGGGAAGTTGGAATGACATGGAGTTATTGAATGTAAACGATGGTTTGTCATATTTGATGTATGGGGAACAAAAACATAATTGGACTAGCATAGAGGATCCCCAATACTTTCTCTTATTAAAACCCTTGGATCTCAGCTTCTAGATATTACTCAACTGAAATGTACATTAAGAACTCCATTGATAGACATATTTAGAATGAACATCTTAGTGAGGAGTTCATGATAATGTAACCAAACCTCACTAGTATAATACCTGAGATTAGCTTCCAAGCATTGACATCTGATCATTTAAAGGGGACTAAATTCCAAAACTATAAATCCTCTCACCACTATAACTTGCCCAAAGTAGCCTCAATCTCTAAAGAAATCCCATACAATCCAAAATATTCAAATTCACAAGTTCACTCAATCTTGGATCTAGGAATGAAAAAACTGGCCAGAGTTTTTGCTAAAAATGCATTTCTAGATGAGAGGACAATAAATCTAAGGTGTTTGGTTTGGTTTTAAACCCCTCCAATGCTTGGGAAATATAAGGGATATAATAGTGTTAAGTCTTTTTGTTCAAAAATAAAAGAAACATTTTCAAGTCGTATAATTAAATTTGATTAGAAGGAATGCCTCCCTACTTCGGTAAATAGTGATAGACGTGGATCATCATTAATGTTAATATAATTACAAGTGAATTAGTGCAGCTTGTAACTCTTCATTACATAGTTAGGTACAAGGCAGTGGTGACCATGTCTTTATCATGTAGCTACAATTTAAGAAAATGGTATCCTAGTTACTAGGAAGTCAGGAGGGACACGTGCTGTGTGTGCTAAGAAATACACTTCTTTCACTTTGATATGTTGATCAATTCTCCAAAGCACTTAAGAATACATAAGGAACTGACCTATGATTTGAGCAAGTTGACATATGAGACTATCCTGTCTGGAATAGGTGCAAGTGTTTATGGAATTGTCATCCCTACCAGAACATGATTAAGTTGATATTATGTGTAGGTATAGGATGCTATGCGTAAAAAAATAACTTCAAAGCTTTGTATTTGTGATCTCCTCATCCTTTGGTAGGAGCAATTGCTATCACGCAGACTAGAAGAAGAGGAAAAGACATAAATAGGCGGAATTCCTAACATTTTGGAGCTCTCTAATTTTACAAAAACATTTCCCAATGAGGATATTATCTGGGAAAATATTCCACTCGGAAATCATGGTTTACATTGAAATTTACAACTTAAAACTTAGGGGGGATCTCTTGTCAAAATTATCTGCCATAATCACAACCTCAACACATATGTGAACCTAGAGTACCCACAAAATATCATTGATTAGTTTGCTACTCATTCAACTTACTGTCCCCAATAATCCCTACAGGAACAAACTCCATCCTCGAAATGATGGAAATGAATTGTATCCCTTACCACAATTTCTCTCTTGACAACCTTGGATATGAACTTAATGGCATTGTGGCAATCACCACACATTCGTATATTCTTCATGATCCTTATATTTTTCTCCATGGGCGTACTGATAAGACCAAAGGAAACTGCCAGCTTCTCACTATGAAAGAAAAGAAGGGCTCCCTTCTGTTCTTCTTGCACATCATGAAGCACAAATTTTGTTTCAGGCACATATCCTGCTGCCTTCATCTGCTCATTCAATGTCTTTAACTTCGCATAGATTTATTTTTCTTGAGGGTGCAAGTTGTCATCTGAAACAAAGGTATGCACCTTGATTTTGACTTCGATCTAGCTAAGTCCTGCCTCTTTTTTCACCCCACATTCTCTCATCATATTCCTTACTTTGGTAGCATCTTCCCACCTTCCAGCTGCAGCATATATGTTAGACAACAACACGAGTTGCTGAGTTGTACAGATCCAACTCAAAAAGTTTCTCTGTAGCAAGTTTACCCAGCTCCATATTGCCATGCATTCTGCAGGCTCCAAGTAAAGCACCCCACATGGACATTGTTGGTTCAGATGGTATTTGTTTGATAAACTCATCTTCTTCTTGCAACCGTCCAAAGCAGCCAAGAATATCAACCATGAAGGCATAGTGTTCCGCTCTTGGTGTAATGTCATAATCTCGACTCATAGGATCGAAGTAATGCTGACCTTCATCAACTAGCCTTGCATGGCTACATGCAGAGAGAACACAAAGGAATGTGACATCGTTTGGTTTCATTCCTACCAGCTCAATTTCTGAAAAGAGCTCTAGAGCCTCCTTTACTAGCCCATGCTGTGCGCATCCTATAATCATTGCATTCCATGCAGCTAAATTCCGTCGACGAAAATTGGAAAATGACTTGCCTCTTTTATACACTGACATTTTGCATACATGCCAACCAGAGAACTTCCCATAAAAGTGTATGAATCAAATCTAGATTTAAGCTAAGGCAATGAACCTACTTGCCCTGGGAACTGTAGTAAGTATTATGGTCTACTTTTACGATGATGTTGCAATGGAGTAGAGCTATTGGTTTCATGATACTCCTTTTTTCTATTCATGTACATGTAATCCAATCCCAAAACTTCAGCAGACTCTTCTATTTTTTCTTTGGGTTTTGAGTTTACTATTTGCAGGAGAGCAATTATGGAATCTCATAATGAGGAGATTTGAGTTTTTTCTCCTAAAATTGGTCAGGAAGGAGAAGCAAGCCAACAACACTTTGTGTTGATTCATGGACTTGGGCATGGAGCCTGGTGTTGGTATAAAATTGTAACTCTGCTTAAGCAAAAGGGGCACAGAGTGGCTGCCCTGGATCTCACCTCCAATGGGATAAACATGGAAACCTCTATAGAATAGGTCAATTCAATTGCACACTATGCAGAGCCACTGTTACAATATATCAGCAACCTTAGCAATGATGAGAAGGTACTTGGGTTCTAACCTATAACTTGTAGGCTTGGGAATAGTGATTATAAACCAAAACTGATGACAGGATTATGAATACACCATATTGGATGTTTTCATGATGTTTATATATATTGTTCTCATGGTGTCCTTACTTTAAAATTTTGGATGTTTTCAAGGAAACCATAGTGCAGGGTAGGTGGTACAATGAATAATGGAACTTTGGCCCTATCCATATCCTTAACTGGCAAGGAAAGGAAACGACTACGATACACTAGTTACAAATACATGCTAATCTTCAGCTATGGGTATGTATGTTTTTCTAAATTATATGAACCTAAAGAATATATGTATTTTTTTTTCAAACTAAAAAATGGATGAAATCGATGATAGCTACTCACAAACAGTTTATTGAAAGGTTTGATTTAGGTGTATTGAAGAGCAAAGACTGGCCTACCAAAATATTGTTCCAACCCAAAATCTCACCCCACCATACCCACACCCACAAGATTGTTCTTTAGCAGCAACCGAAGTCAAGCACAGTCAGTTCATTTGGGGCCAGTTAGTTGTTCAAGAAGACTCTAGAGTGAGTTCTCTCAAAATTGATCAAAATTTGTGGAGGCCATTTTTAAAAGGCTCAAGGAAATTCAAATAAATGCTTGATCTGGAAATAATTTTCCAGGATCCAATGATAATAATTATACCAAACAAGAAAGCATAATAGTCATTTAGAAGAGCAATTGCTGATCATTAGTTAGAAAGCATCAAAAGAAGCAGAAGCAACTGTTTTTTTCAAGGAAACCATAGTGCAAGGTAGGTGGTACAATGAATAATGGAACTTTGGCCCTATCCATATCCTTAACTGGCAAGGAAAGGAAAACACTACAATACACTAGTTACAAATACATGCTAATCTTCAGCTATGGATATGTTTGTTTTTCTAAATTGTATGAACCTGAAGAATACATGTATTTTTTTTCAAACTACAAAATGAATGAAATCGGTGATAGCTACTCACAAACAGTTTATTGAAAGGTTTGAGTTAGGTGTATTGAAGAGTAAATAGTGGCCTACCAAAAGATTGTTCCAACCCAAAATCTCACCCCACCATACCCACACCCACAAGATTGTTCTTCAGCAGCAACCGAAGTCAAGCACAGTCAGTTCATTTGGAGCCAGTTAGTTGTTCAAGAAGACTCTGGAGTGAGTTCTCTCAAAATTGATCAAAATTTGTAGAGGCCATTTTAAAAAGGCTCAGGGAAATTCAAATAAATATTTAATTTGGAAATAATTTACCAGGATCCAATGACAATAATTATACCAAACAAGAAAGCATGATAGTCATTTAGAAGAGCAATTACCGATCATTAGTTAGAAAGCATCAAAAGAAGCAGAAGCAACTGTTTTTTTCAAGGAAACCATAGTGCAGGGTAGGTGGTACAATGAATAATGGAACTTTGGCCCTATTCATATCCTTAACTGGCAAGGAAAGGAAAATACTATGGCACACTAGTTACAAATACATGCTAATCTTCAGCTGTGGGTATGTATATTTTTCTAAATTGTATGAACCTAAAGAATATATGTATTTTTTTTTCAAACTACAAAATGGATGAAATAGTTTATTGAAAGGTTTGATTTAGGTGTATTGAAGAGCAAAGATTGGCCTACCAAAATATTGTTCTAGCTGTTGACATTAAAAACATACAAAATAATGATCTTTGCTAACCTAGAATTTGGTGAAAAAAACTCCTTAAACCTGGAATTTTGAAATACATGACTCCTTATGCTAATATGACAATACCCAGAAATCATACACAATTATGGGGGAAAAAACATCATTGCCATTTAAATAGGAGAAAAAAAATTATATAAAAATCCATTTTAATTGAATTGGTCTGCAAACACTTTAATCATTCAAAAAAATATCTACATTCACTGCAGAATCTTATAGAAGCATTGGTTAAACTTACATATCATAATTATGGGCAATCTTTTCAATAAAGTCTGCTTGGCGTGGATACAATGAACCAATAATTCTTTTGACCGCAACATATGTTCCCACATTGAAGTAAGGCCTATATGATGCAATGCTGCACAACCCTCTCCAGCGATTTGATGGTTGTCCATTATCACTAGTAGAAAATGAGAAATTAATGACTAAAAAAATGACTAAAATCAGGCTATAAACGACTATTTTTGAGTCAGTGACTAATAGTAGCAAATTACCACTATCTTATAGCTAGTCGTATTTCACTAGTCATTAATAGATTGACTTAGTAGTCACTGATTTAGTCATTGATTTAGTCATTGATAGACAATGATTTAGTAATTGATAGTTAATGATTTAGTCATTGATTTAGTCACAGATTTAGTCATTGATTTAGTCACTGAGTTAATCATTGATTTAGTCATTGATTTAGTCATTGATTGCAACCATTAATGACCAAATATACGACTAAATAAACTACTAAATGTTAACATATTAATGACTAAGCTAAATACGACTAAGATATGAGAAATTCGCTACTAATAGTCGTATATATGTGAATTTAGTCGTTTTTGTAGTCACAAATTTATAATAGGGCACGGAGGAATCGAACCACCAACCTCCTGCCTATAATTAGGCAGGCGCTCTACCATTGAGCTAGCACCCTTTAAGAAGTTGTTATTGCTTGACAATGATGATATTCAAACAAATTTATGATAGATATCAATCTACAAACTACATAATTATTACTATTACAACTTACCAGTAACTAGTATTTATGAAAGTAGTCATTTACGCAGTGGAGAATTGTAAATAAAAAGGAGCTGCATTGGATGATTTCGCAAATCTCGACGTTTCGATCCCTACTATGGGAAAGGTAAGGAAGTTGCTGTGTCCCCATTACACCAATCACAGCAGGCACGCCTCACTCCAAAGAAAACTGCACTTGGGCTTCATGTGAATCCCTTGGTGCAAATGACATGGTCAAAA
>LPNX010972152.1:0-49556 GCA_001517045.1 Pseudotsuga menziesii
AGTTCATTAAATGCAAAAATTCACACATTAAATGACATCGGAATATTTTTTTAAAAATATCACTATGAAGCCAACATAATATTCTACAATTTTTTTTTTTACTACAAGTCAAAATTCACGTGGCATATATGCGTTTTGAGGGCTTCTATCTAGCACATGAGTTAAAAATCAGGTTTTCATTGCCAAATTTGGCCAAAAAGTGTTACCCATCTTCATGGAATCACCCTATGTACTCAATTCGTTTCAAATACTCTCCATAAGAGAGTATATGGCCTGTAAGTAAATAGTTGTTGTAGCAGCTTGTTATTAGTTGTTTTTGCATTTACTACTACAACTGCTTCATCTATACATGTCATCTCTTGTTACCGCCAATGCAAACTTCATTTTTCGCATGCAAAGAATCCAACTCCAAACTAAAAGGTATTGTCCTACCTACTATTACTTCCCATGCTATTTTTCCATTTTATACAAGAGGAAACAAAAATACTATTTCTAGCCTCTTACATTACATTTATCGTTGCTCAAATTCAACATCGCAGAACAATAAAAAAAATGCCGCGCTTAACATCTATGCATCCCTTTCCCACCATTCATGAAGGTCTACATATAGGTACATGGTTTTTCTCCATTCCCTTTGCCTCTTGTTACAGGATTCTATTTCCTTTTTCGTTTCCTTTACTATGCAAATTAGTTTCTTCTCTAGAATATATATATCAAACTTTAACACTTTCTTTCCTATCTTCAGGTTTCCATTTCATTTTTTTAGCGATGTGGGTGCATGCTGCAATGCCTTCAACCTTGAGTCTTGTTCTTTGTGTACAATTTCCTTCGTAATTGGAAATTTCATTTGGTGAAGACAAAGACAATCAACAATTTTTTTTTGATGTCAATGGTATGTATGCAATATCCCTGGATGGTCAATTTACTGATCTTTTTCTCGGTGTTATACACTTTTGTTTATCAAATATTTTTGTTTTCTGTGTAAAATCTCAATAGTTTTCTTATTTTGTTTATGAGTTAAATATGATATACTTACAGAGCAGCATGATCCAAAATTTGCTTGGGACATTTAAAGATATTCCATTTCAAAGAGCTTTAGGTTGCCACTGTCAATTTTAGTAGCAAGAATATTCTAGGTTCAGGGGGTTTTGGGAATGTTCAAAGGCATGTATGCAATCTCCCTAGATGGTCAATTTACTAATCTTGTTATCAATGTTACACAATTTTTTTTTATCAACTATTTTTCTTTCTATGTGAAATATGAGTAGTTTTCTTATTTTGTTTATGGGTTATATGATGCATTACTTATAGAGCAACGTGATCCAAAATATTCCATTTCAAAGAGATTCGGGTTTCCATTGACAATTTTAGTAGCAAGAATATTCTAGGTTCAGGAGGTTTTGGGAATGTTTACAAGGGATTCCTACATGATGGCACTCTTCTAGATGTAAAGAGATTGGAAGATGTTAATGTCATAGGGGGAGAAGTCCAATTTTAGACAAAAGTGGAGATGATTCGCTTGCCTGTGCATAGGCATTTGTTGCAATTATGTGGATTTTGCATGACATCCACATAAAGACTATTGGTTTATCCATACATGTTGAATGGAAGTGTTGCATCTCATCTGAGGGGCAATTATGTATTTTTCCCTTGGTGCATGTTTATGCAAATATTAGGGTCTGCAAGTAAAATACAAGTTGTCTACTATCTAAGCTATATAGATTTTGCATATAAGTTTGTCTAAATTCGTATGTATTATAGACAAGAAATTATTTGGTCTTAAGTAAACTTGCAGATACCATTCATGTAAAGCCTACATTGAATTAGGTGTTGCCTACTTTTCAAACTGTATAACTTTTGCATATAAGTTTGTTTTATTTTGATATGTATTACATGAAGGACATAATTAAGTCTGAAGTAAATCAAACTAATTGAATATTATTAACTTGCAGATACCATTCATGGAAATCCTGCATTAGATTGGTATACAAGGAAGAGGATATCCTTGGGACCTACTACAGTACTTTAATACCTACATGAGCAATGTGATCCCAAAATAATTCAGCGTGATGTACAAACAACCAACATCTTACTAGATGAATATTTTGAAGTTGTTGTGGGTGACTTTGGATTAACGAAACTTCTGGACCATGGGGATTCACATGTGACTACAGCTATTAGGGGTATTGTTGGGCACATTGCCCCTGAGTACCTCGCAATGGTATAGTCCTATGAGAAGACTGATGTATTTGGTTTTGGCATATTATTGATGAAACTCATTAATGGACAAAAGGACTTGGATTTTGGTCGGGAAGCAAACCAGAAAGGACTGATTCTTGATTGGGTAAGTACAACTGAGTTTTGCATTCTATGATGAATACTGATATGCTGGGCACAATTTATTCTTAAGGTTCGTAACTTTCCTGGATACTTGCTAGCTACAACCAACTTTCTCATACTATTAGGATGCTTGATTTGCAAAAAGACAAGGGTGCTTGAAGAAAAATCTCAAATCTGAAATTGCACCCCTGGGGAATGGCTAAAGGAGACTATAATTTAGCTAAGTACTTCCTATAGCTAATCACAAACAACCACGCAAGATAGGAAATGAATAATGAAACCTGTTTAGGCAAGTAGGAGGCACTAAAAAATGCGAGACTCATAATTTAAGAAAGCTTTCCTAAAATTTCTGAATATGAATACACAAAACAACCAACCAAAGAGCCTACAAAATATTAGGAAACCAATTCCTACTTATGAGGTAATTAAGCAACTTTTCCTTTTACCCCAGTATATTTATCTGTGAAATTGTGTACATTCTTAGTTGAGTTCATCTACTGTATATGGGAGATCTTGTTAATTGAGAATGTTTTTTAGTTTTCACAGAAGGAACATCAGTTGAGAACTTGACTTGGGAAATACTTGATTTTAGGATGGATGAAACCCATAACTCGACAAAATGATTTGGATTTTGGTTAGGCAACAAACTAGAAAGGAGTGATGCTTGAATGGGTAATTTCAACTAAGTTTTGAATGCTACGATGAATACTGATATGTTGGGTGCAATTTATTCTTAAGGTTCATAACTTGAGAATTCAGAACTACAACCAACTTTCCCATAGTATTAGTATGCCAAATTTTCAAAAAGACAAGGGTGCTTGAAGAAAAATCTCAAACCTAAAATTGCACCCCTAGGGGAATGGCTAAGGGAGACTATAAATTAGCTAATTACTTACTATAGCTAAGCACAACCAACCACGCAAGATAGGAAATTATTAATGAAAGTTGTTTGGGCAAGTAGGAGGCACTAAGAAATGCTAGACTCATCATTTAAGAAAGCTTTCCTAAAATTTCTGAATATGGATACACAGAACAACCAACTAGAGGGCCTAGAAAATATTAGGAAAACCATGCCTAATTATGAGGTAGTGTTTGGAGAAGATACCAACACTTAGAAATGAGTTATGATTGAAGGTTTAGAGCAATTTGACACTTGAAAATGATATTACGGGTGAAAAACAATGTGTTGGGTTGGATTTGAGGTTGATCCCAACACTAACAGACTTGTTGATTTAAAAAATTTAGATCTGGAAAATATAGGGTAGTAAGCAAAATAGTGCATATATGTCAGTAATAACCCCCTAAGTGGCTGAAATCATTACTTAAAAGACAGGCCTATTATATGATGTATTTAATAGAAGAAATAATGCATTTATTCTAAAGTTAATTGTACTTTGGCATTATAGGTTTCATTTGAATACTTGTTCATGTTTATATTGTTTCGTTTTACCCACAGGTAATGTTGGCTGCTCCAAGCAGTGTATTTGTGCAACCTGTTCATAATTGTTGTTGCCATTCGAATTCTCTTCAGTAAGTTAAACTCAAACAGGTCATTAACATGCCAAAGAGATACAAACATTCCTTTGCATGACTTCATGTCGAACAATCCTATGTATCAACAATCGTACTATGTCCAAATTTGGAATTCAAAGAATTGATGCACATCATAACAAGTATGGGTGGTGATATGGCATACTTTATTTTACTTCTTGGACATGCTTTTCAGGCAAAGGTTTCATATTTTGGATTGGTGAAGTTGGCACCATAGGAAAAGAAATCTATGGAGACCAGATTAGCTAGCACTTTTGGATATCTAGCACCTGAATATGCATGTAATTAAGCAAATTTTCCTTTTACCCCATAATATTTATCTCTGAAATTGTGTACATTCTTAGTTGAGTATTTAGAGAGACTAGAATGAAATGTTTATGAGGATGTCACATGGATTACATTCAGAACATTCTTACAGTGTATTTAGAACATCCGATAGAAATGAATTCCTTTCAGGTTAGTGTATATGGGAGATCTTGTTAATTGAGAACATTTTCTAGTTTTCACAAAAGGAACATCTGTTGGGAAATTGACTTGGGAAATACTTGATTTTATAAATTGAACATGTCATTGCACTACATTGTTGATGAACTACTAGGTCATTGCACGTGAACCATGTTGTCAATGTTTTGGAACCTTTAGCTCAGAAATGGAAGCCCAAAGATATAGATAATGATAATTATGGGGGAATCATCATTATCTACAGCCCCAAAAGTTCAAATACAGGAGACGTGTCTCGCCATAACTGAGAAGGTAGCTGCTTGAAGCCACAACTATGGAAGCTCATGGCAAAGTACATGGAAAAATATTGGATCTAAAGATTCTAAACAATTGGGAAATTTGTAGAAATACATGTATTATGTTTGTTATGTCTTCATTGTTTATTGTTTTCTTGAATTGCTACTTCTATATTAGAATCATATGTGCATGGATCCTTTGACTACTACTTCTATTTCCAGCCTAAACGGTTTGAATTCTATCGTATTCCATGCATTGTTTAAAAAAAAAGTTGTTATATGTTGTTCAAGGTTGGAGGTTTTAGTAGAGTGGGACTGTTCAGTACTCGAGTCTATTTGAAAAGGAAAACTTGTTATACATGACATTGCAAATAACATTATGGTTCAATTTTATGGACTATGTTCTTTTGTATTTTGTCAAACTAATAGCTATATGTTTATCATGGTTGCATTGTGTTTTGTAAAACCAATAACTATATGTTTATGATGGTTGCATTGCATTTACTTGCTACTCTCGTTCGCTTACCTTGAAGTGTTTTCATAGTTGCTATCACTCATGCATATCAATGAATTTATATAAATATTGTGAAACGATCTACCTTGTTCGATTCCGAACTTCATGAGCTTCATTTCTATGATTTTCAAAAGTATATTTGATGAGATTATGTGGAATTTGTCCTATTTCATGCTATTTCAGACAACTACTCATAATTGTTACAACCCATCATAGTTTTTATTAAATTTGATAAATATCATACCATGTTTTGTTAATTAAGGTGAAGCAATTTTTTTTAGTCAATGTATATGTTATAATGTTGAAGGTATGCACATTATAGAAAAAAATTTGGCAACCATGATTTCACATAGTTGTTATAATGTTGAAGGTATTTATTAAAAAATATGAGATGATTCTTGAAATGATTTTCTTCTCATTATAAATTGATCATTGCTGTCTATAATCATTTCAATAAGTCATGCACCGATCAAGACATGTTGAAACGTTTCAAATAATCTAGAAATGTTTCAAATCATGTTGCTATTACATCCTAGGTGAATGCCTAGCTCTATTGCATCTATTTTGAAATGTTTTTCATCTCATTATAAGTTTATCATTCATGTCTATAATTATCTCAAGAAGTCAAGTACTGATTTAAGAGGCTATAAATTCTATTAGTTATTTTCCAGGATCTTTGAGCTATTAGAATACTTCTCGAATCCCCCTTTCACATCGGATATCTGCTAAGAGGAAAGTGTCTTTGTTGAGAGGTAAGTAGTTGTGATGGAGAAGGCCATTTGAATGGATTAGAAGTTACTGCAATTCATCCAAGATTGCAACTACCCCAATATGTTTGCAACGCCATGTTTGAATACACGCGTTCTTATCAAACATGTTTTGCCTTCTTTATAGTTATAACAACAAATTGACATATTTTCTTCATCAGATAAATTTCTCCCAAGCCATCGCTTGTTTGTTGTATAATATGATGTTAATCGTAAAGCCCTATTTGCTATTGTGTAAAACTGTTAAGTTCACTAAGCTTTTTATTTATTCTGAGTTGGACTATTCTCTAACTTTTGAAAAATTAAAGTGTTCAGTTTTTTTGTGCTATTAATTGCAATCTTGCACTGCCTTATTTTAATGTTACATTTTTCTGTCTTCTTTTACCTTCTAACAACCACCTTATCGACGTATTATTGCATCTCCTTGGAGAAAATGCTAGTATACATTTTATACGATATTATACTAAAGATTGTGCATGTATTTAGACTTGGCAAAGTGGTGCAAGAGCACTTGTGGGCCCCGAGCACATTCTTGGGTTTGCATCCACCCTTAATTCCAAAAAGGAATAGCGGCATCTTAGTTGAAAAAACAAGATTGTGCATATATTTTTAATAATTTTTTTTAATCAAAATTTTATTATTTACAATTTCAATGTACGATGAAAGAGAAACATTATCTTGTATCAATCTATAATTGTAATAGTTGTATAGAAGAGGTGCATTCTACCATCTAGTAAGGGGAGATGTGTAACTCTTTTGTGCTCACCCTAAAGATGACATGTATCTTTATAAAAAATATTATTAAAAATAATAAAATATTATGAAAAAATAACATGTCAACTCATATTAGATTTAAATCATTTACATAGGCATATATATAAAACTACTCAAATTAGATAAATTAAAATGCTGAAAGCTTCTCCAATGTTTACACTCTAAAAAAGGCGTCGTACTTCTAGAAATTTAATTCCTCTTTACAAATTCAAATGATGAAAGCTTCTCCAATGTTTACTCTCTAAAAAAGGGTTTGTACTTAGAGAGACTTGGTCCCTCTCAAAGCTTAATAGATCTCCTTATAAGATGAATCTCTTTTAAAAACGCTAAAAATAAACACTAACACAACATAATATACATCAATACATGGAGATGCCCTAAATTTAGTTCACCTTCCCTATAGATTTCAAATTTCATGCATCTTAAACTCTATATAACTTTAGGCCAGAAAGTAATTAGTAACAATACTCTGTCTGTTGGGTATAGATTTATGGAGCTGTCTAAAGAGGCCACTTTTTAACTTTCTTGGTATGGGTATAGATTGGTTATTTTTTTGCTTGAATTCAAATGTATGTTTATGTAATTTAAATTGTTTTTTTTAATGCAAAAACAGATTCAGTGCACTATCGCACTGTCATAAACTATTGAGGCAACCAAATCATGCAAATTTAATAATTGTTATATGAAATTGGTTATTATTTAAAAAAACATTACCGAAAAAACTAAAAAACAGTGAAAAAAAGTCGCCTGTCTATACCTGGATTTATTAGTCACTCAACCAAAGAACTGGTTGAATCGCTAACTCATTACATTATGAAATCAATCCGGACAACGTCCGTGGCTACTTGCATGGCTCTGCAGCGGCAATAACGAATCTACCAAGATATACTACAACTTGCGTCCTCTACTGGAAATTTGATCTTCAACCTAATTTCCATAGGTTTCTTTCTCTGCAAGTTGTGCCAATCTTTTCTCATCCACTTGGACAATTTACTCGTTTTCTTCAAGCGCTTGGCCACTTGTGTTGTATGGTTTCCAATCTTTCCTTGGTTGTCAACATAATATGGTGACATGATTGCAAGCCCTATGACACAAGTTGGGTGGGGTCTCACAGCAATGTCTGGTCTGGACTCGGGGGCGTCTTTCATTGTCTTTTTCCATTGGAACAGTTTCCTTTCCGTTCAAAAGCGATTCCTGTCAATATTTATATATGCTGACAACTTGCAAGTTGCCCTTGAATCTACAGTTTTCTTAAGCGATTCCTGTCAATATTTATATATGCTGACAACTTGCAAGTTGCCCTTGAATCTACAGTTTTCTTTTATTGCAAGTAGGGTTACTTTGAATTTATCAACGATGTTTTCAAAACTCAAACTATATTTGTAGATTGGGATTCGTGACAATGGTGGACAACGTTTCTATCGAAAGCAAAACATCAATTTCACTTTCACCGAATTTTGGGACATCAAATTAATTTAATAGGACAACATTTCTATCGAAAGCAAAACATCAATTCACTTTCACAGATTTTTGGGACATCAAATTAATTTAATAGTTTAGCCCACCATATAGCTCAAGCTATCACACTGATACTGACTACTTCACTTTACTACCTCACGTTCAACAGGATAAAAAAAGGTCGAACACCCTTAACGAAGCCATCTCATTCCCTGATTCTATGCTGATCCTTTTGTAACGTGGAATGAGGCAATGTCAACATACAAATCACAATAAATCCCCTCATCGTTTTCTAACGTGGAATTAAGCAATGTCAACATAAAAATCACAATCACAATAAATCCTCTCATCGTTTTCTAACGTGGAATTAAGCAATGCCAGCTTAAAAATCACAATAAACCCAAAAGTAATGATAGTATAAAACAAATTCAACACCATAAAACCAAAAACCAAAAGTAGTTATAGTATAAACAAAAGGTTCATCACACTAAAAATGTTTGGATAACCCTTAGATTGGGGTGGGTTTGGTATGATATGCACTTAGGCAATGTCAAGTAAAGAATCACAATAAAATCAAAAGTAGTTTTAGAATAATCCTTAATAGAGAGATTGGGGTGGGTTTGGTATGATATGCAATTAAGTAATGTCAAGTAAAGAATCACAATAAAATCAAAAGTAGTTATAGAAGTATAAAGAAAAAATTGTTCATTTTAATAATTTTGGTTTAGTGACTTTTATTGGAGATTAAGATTTGGTATGAGAAAAGTGATATTTCTCTTTTTATCTTTATAAAGGTGGAATCAAGCAATGTCAACATAAAAATCACAATAAAATAAAAAATAGTTATAAGGTGGAATCAAGCAATATCAACATAGAAATCACAATAAAATCAAAAGTAGTTATAGTAGTATAAAGAAAATGTTCATCTTAATAACAATGTTTGGCTTAGAGATTTATTGGAGATTGGAGTTTGGTATGATATGCAAATAAGCTCAAGAAAAGTGGATTGACATGTATAAGTGGATAGGTGGTGCATCTTTCATCTACAAAAATCATACATACATCATGTTTTTTATATTTTGTTAACATCTTTCCACTAGGTTAAAGGGAGCATTCTTAGTATAGGCTCATGACAAATTATAAATTCATTTGTATCATAGTTAGGATTTCCCCAAATTTAAGAGTAATGTTCATTGTTGAATTAACGTTGACTCTAATTTATGTACCCTTAATAACATTCTTGGTGGTATTATCTCTGAATAATCTTCCTATTATAGATGGGTTGGATGTGTAGCGGATATGGGTTGAATGTGCATCACTAAAGTTTCATGTCTATCCCTTGCCACAAAAGAGAATCAAAACATCAAGTGATACATTACTCCAAGGGTCATATTCTAGCCTTCTTGTTCTGTAGGTTTCTATTTTCTCCATGGTAAAATATTGGGCTTAGTACATGCATCCTTCAAATTCCTAATTTCTTGACAAAATCTAAATTTAAAAGTTGTATTTTCATTATTGAATTCTTCAATCTAGTGAGAATAATTCCACTTTGGAAGAAAATCCTACCCCGAAGACCTTAACTCAACTTGAGTCTTACACAAACACACGTATAGGTAACAATTTGGGACCTAGTAATTGATATCATATCTTAACATGTTTCTCAAAATAGTTTCATTTAGTTCTATTGTTGGTGAAGCCAACATAAAAAAAGGTAAGATTCAACATGCAACGTTTTGGCATGGTGGTGGTAGTAACAAAGATAGTAGTATGATTGATCTTTAAAAAGAGGATAGTTCAGCACATAAACCTCAATCCTACTTCTAAAACATATTGGAGTGATATGGATAGTTAAAATATACAATCAAGAAACAAGTTAGTAGTCCAAAAAAAACTCGGATAATATGGTCCATGTGGATTTAATCCAATAAAATGTTGTAGTCATTAATGGCCAAATACTACTAAAGCTTGATAACAATAAATGAATTGATAACCATGAATTAATTCATTGATATTTGGAACCTATAACTTAAGCCTTGGAGTATCATATGACCTCTCCAAAATGAATGGACCTGGAAATGAAGTTCAAGCAAAGCGGGATTATTCTAAACAACTTATTTAAAGGGAAATGTCACTAAATAAGAGGGCATGCTTCAACTACAAACCCTAACACAAATACACGACACCAATGCACAATGAAGTATTTTTAAATTCTATACCCTCCTAGCTAGCATCCATCATCTAAACATATACCAATTAAGAGTAGTTTATAGTGATTGAAGGGGATCCCATCCATAATCTACAACTTTCATTTAAAAACCACAATTGATTCTTGATAACTCACTAACAAATACTAGTTACTTGATAAAGATCTAGAAACCCACTAAAAATATATAAAGTTATTGAGGAACTTTATCAAATAGTTTAAAAACATGATTTCTAGAAAATAAGCTGACAATATTCTCAAATACTATGACCCCATGTTTCAATCCTTGACAAAGTGAATAAAAACATTTAGGTAAAGAAGGAAATAAGACTATTGTTTTTATAATGATTACACATGCGCACGCACGCACACACACACACATGTTCAACAACATCAAAAGATTATACCAATAAGTAAAGCATATAATAATGATATTTAAACCTTACTATATATGATGTGACATGATTAATGCATGACATTCCCTATTTACTAATTTTTATTTCTTACAACAATTTTCAATGTTGTGCTAAGACACAAGGTACACTAAGCAATCCCAAATGAATTCCAATGCTTAATCAAAATTAAAAAAAGTCACATTCACAAATATCAAGTAAATGATCTACTCATAATTAAGGAGGGTACATAAAAGACATAACAACATTTGTGTTCCCTAAATGTTCTTTTAAGTGCCATTTCAATCAACATTCTAACTACTCTTATGTGACTTAACTACCTATTTAGAATAATTAGATATTGAATTGATAAATAATTTTAATGATTTCCATCTAGTTTATTAGTATTTAGATGGTTTTTCAATTCTATATAAGTCTTTTCCTTCCTCTTTACACTACAAGGAAAACACCCAGTAGTGGAGGTTTTTACCATTACAAGATTATAAAAAAAATTCAAAAAAACATCTGCTAAAACATCCATTTTTGGTAGTGGAGGTTTTTAATGTCACCTCCATTGGGGTTTCATGGTCATTCCACTAACCCATTCAATTCCCATGGTAATCAGTGAATTATTTATGACCTTTAGTTACCATGTAAAATTAAATTAAATCATGAGAGAGTGATGTAGGTCCACAAATTTGAATATTTGATTTTCAAATAATTCTTTAATGAGTTGGAAATGATCTATGTGGCTCAAGTGGGCACATATGAGGATGGATGGGCCCATATGATTTTTTCCCATAAGGAATTGGGGAAAAGAAGCCAAAAAGTAGGAAAAGTAGTAGAAAAAGCTCAAGAAGGAATGGAGACAACCAAGAAATTATTAAGGAATCTCTTTAAAAGGTACAGGTTCCAAATTTATCCAAGGAGGGCGCACTTGATGAGAGAGGGAGAGGGTCCACATGTGCCATGTAATGTACCAAAGATTTCTTTCAACACCTATGGCTCAAATTCCTAGAAAGCAGGCTTTAGAAGGATGAAAAAATCCAACATAAGCTAATAAAAGAGGCATGAGTGCTCCAGTGGGGATATTTTATCCATATTTTCATTGAATTTAATAGCTCTGCACTTTTCATTTTCTCAGGTGATGTGACCTTTGCTAGCATTGGGAGATGTGCCCCTTTGCAACCAGTAAACTAGTTAGGAGATTGAGAAGTCATTCCAGTTAGTGATTGAGGAAGAGAATGCTGAGTTCTTTTGATTGAGATTCAAGAAATAGATAATATATTTGTGCATGTATGGTTCAAGTTCTGGTTGGTGTGGTAGAGTTGTAGTTTGCAATAATGTTCATTTTCTCAGTGTTTTCCCAAATCTAGATTTAGTATTGTGTGTGTGTGTTTTGGCTAGAGGGAATACCAATTGGTGTTGGAAGTTGGTATTGGTTGTTGTATTGGATGCACAATCCCTGTATTAGGTGGAGGGTGCACCAAATTTTTCATATATGAATCTTGGGGTCGAGATATACCCATAGGAAGGAGTTTTGTAATGCAAATTCGTTCTCTTGAGCAAAATTGTCTATCTTCTCTTCGGTAAATCTCTTAGTATTCTTTTCCCATTAGTTATCAGATCTATCTATATTTTACAGCTTCAAAATAATCCATTAGTTTTCTACAAATGGCCATCCAAAGTTAATAAAGTTCCATTGTTATTTACCCTCAATTTTATGCTCAAGTTCTACTGTTTAATTCACTAGTTTACATCTAAAAGCTGTGGTCACAAACTGTATCTGTAAAACTTTCAAAAAGGGTTTCTTGTGTATCTTAATGAGATGATTAGATTGGTTATAGCGTGTTTGATTCAGTTTAAGTATCTGTGGATGAATTTGAGAGGATCTAAAAATGTTTGGGAATAATTGTAAATCAGCATTCTTTTCATAATCCAAGATAATTACCCTTGGCTACATAGTCTTAAATATGTGAGTGCTAAAATTCCATTAAAAGTACTCTAGATTCTATTTGTGGTTTGTTCATCTAATGGGGATATTTTCGACTCAATTTGAGGCTCTGTGTTCCAATTTGGTAGGGTCTCCATATGTTTGGACAGAGTTGGAATCCAACAATATTTATTAGTCAAATTTGAGCTACTCTTCCTCACTGTGTTGAAATCTGATTTGTGTCACGTCCCCTCCTACCACATGACCCAACTCTTCTACCTGAGTTACCTATCTTTGATTCTGCATGCGCATGATGATTCCTGATTCTTTCTCTCTTTTTAGATCTACACAAGCAAGAATTTCCCCTACTAACATTCTGATCTAGACCGTCTAAAATCTTTATCTTCCCCAACCATTGAGAAATCAAACGGATGAGAAGAATCACAGTAGAAATCAATGGCCACAGTCTGTTCTACATCCGGAATCAGATCAATGGCTGAGAATCATCCCACAAAAAATCAACGATGCAGAGAGCTTTGCTTGCGGAATCAAAAACATATCAAACTTTCATTCTCGCACCCCACATCCCGCATGCCGCATTCTGCATCTTGCATCCCACATGCGGAATGGCTGTTGCGGAGATCAAAGTTGTGGAAATCAAAATTCGCCATAAGTCATTTCTGCATCCCGCAAGTTGCGGAAGGGTAATTGTGGAAAGCAATTTTCGCCAAGCGACATTTTCGCATCCTGCATCCCACAACTTGTGAAAAGCAGATTTCGCAAACGAATTTTCCGCATCCTGCATCTCGCAAATAGTGGAAAGGAAAATGCGGAAGGGAAAATGTGGATATCAAAATTTCCAAAGAAATTTTATGCATCCCTCATCTCGCATACCGCAAGTTGCGGAAAGGAGTTGCAGAAAGATTAAATCTGCGGAATTTCGATCTGCTAATGAAAATTTCTAAGTATAAAACTGATTTCCAACATCCAGGCCATCGCCAATCCGGCCGATCTAACTTCAGAACAACTTAGAAAATTCATTGAAGTAATTACACACATAGATGCATCATTCATGAAATATACAACTGAAACACAACACATTCCATTCAAGCATCCATCATATTCATATTCATTTATAAACAAGTACAGTTGCAGGGATTGAAACACAAGAAATACTTATCTTTATCAGAAGCTTGTCTTGCAACCATCTATGTCGCTGCAACGTTCCACCCAACCATAGGCCAGTGTTCTCAGCAACACTGTCACCCTTGAGCTGGGCATGATTTTTCCAAGGAATAAGGAACACTAGTAGACTTACCCATAGCCAAGGATACAATAAAACTCATCCAAGCCAACACAGTTGGGTTTATCAGGCTTACACAAACAGTGATTTACACATAGCGAAAGTTTATACAAGTCACAACCAAGCCAACAAATGGGTTTATCAGTCTACCATCCAAGCCATCCTTCCAGTTGGGTTTATCAAACTTACACAGGCAGTGGTTTACACTTATCCAAAATTCACATGAGACACAACCAAGCCAACAAATGGGTTTATTAGGCTACCAGCCAAGCCATCCTTCTAGTTGGATTTAGCAGGCTGCAAAGGAGGTGGAAAGACTAACTGCTAAGATAGTGAGCTCAATCCCAAAGCTATGGACACCTACACCAGATCTATCCTGACTTCTAAACATTTACACACCCAACACAAGGAAGCATCCCCTTCTCTGCTACACAGTCCCTCAGGCCATGCCTTCCCTTCCAGTGTTATTCAGGGTATGCAAAGAAGAAAACCATCCCTCTATATTGGTCTGTGATGTTCCTTCACACACTAGGTTTATTAAGAAAGTATAGACTCCATTTCCATTCCCCAAATCAGTTCATACGTCAAACGAGGATTTACACACAACAATTTCAGTTCTGGGATTAACAAAACATAACAGAAGCCAAGGAATACACTGCACAAAGCAATTACAAATTTCTGAGCATTGCCTAAGCCATATCAACTACTGCAATTACCAAAAATGAAATCGTTTGATGGTCATTCAATTCAAAAACAAAAATCAGATTTTGGGCATTCACATTCAGGAAACGACTAACAGACAGGAAAAATCGTAAAATGGAAAACAATTCACATAACAGGAAAATTCATGAAGGATCAAGACTTAGAGCGGTTTTTTTTCTTGCTTGATCCATGAATGCCATAATTCCCTTGCCAAAATGTTCCACATAGTCCAAATCGTGAGGGGAAGGTGAAATGCTACCGCATGCGGGAAAGGCAGGCATTTTTGGTGTTTTCTTGCCCAAGAAAATTTAAAAAATAAAACGTTTTTCAAGAAATGGTGCTCTGCCCATTTTGAATTTCTATCCACTCTTCCAATCCCCCCATTATCCTTAGGAAATATCATGCCCCCATCTCATTTTGTTGCATTAACATAGCTGGCTATAGGATTTTAATTAAAAATTACAAATTAACATGATGTCCGAACTTATAATGTTCAGCTAGCATAAAAAAAAACACTATCGGCCTAAATCTTAATCGCCGAAACATAAACACTAAATCGATGGTGGGGATTTTTCCTTGATATCCACACCATGATTATTTACATCATATTATTTAAATGCAAACAAGGTCAAAATTGGGGTGTTACATTCCCCTCCCCCTTCAACGGCACTGTCCTCGGTGCTTTACAACATTGAACATAAATTATTTGTTGGTACTGCCCTCAGTAATCCGCAGAATTGAACAAAAATGGATGTGCCAGTCGCATGTCATCCTCCAGCTCCCACGTAGCTTCTTCAGGACCATAGTGCTCCCATTGCACCTTTACTTGTCCTATTGCTCGGTTTCGGAGCATTGTGACCTTCCTGGCGAGGATGCGCTTTGGCTCGATTTGGAACTCTCCCTCTAGTTCCACCTAAATCACATCCTAATTTATTACATGGTTAGAATCATGTACATATCTTTTAAGAAAAGAAACATGAAAAACATTATGAGCCCTAGTGCTAGCAGGCAATGCAAGTCTATATGCAACTCGTCCTATTATTTCAAGCACTTCAAATGACCCACAGTATCTAGGAGACAACTTGGAACAACTCCCAAGCTTCAAGGAACTTTTCTTTGCCTTCACCCTAAGGTAAACATGATCCCCAATACTGAACTATCTGTTCACCCTATGCTTATCTGCATAGATTTTCTGTCTGTCCTGGGATGCCTTTATATTCTGTCTGATTTTTCCAACTTCATACTCCATCTCCTTGAGCAATTCTGGACTGATTACCACTCTGTTCACTGGGTTATCCCAAGTTACTGGTGCTCTGCACCTCCTTCCATACAAAGCTTCATATGGACTCATCCCCAAGGATGCTTGTTGTCCATTGTTATAAGCAAATTCTACCAAGTGTAAATAGTATTCCCACTTGGATGGTTTGTCCATCACATACATACGAAGCATGTCTTCAAGCACTTGGTTAACTCTCCTGGTCTGACCATCAGTCTGAGGATGGTAGGCGGTGCTGAAATTCAACTTTGTTCCCAAGTCTGTGAACAATCCTTTCCAAAATTTAGAAGTGAACTTAACATTTATGTCAGAGACTATTGCCTTAGGAAATCCATGCAATTTAAAAATTTCTTTCATGAAAATCTTAGCAATATCATAAGTCTTATGCATGGACTTTACTGGTATAAAATGCGCTTCCTTCGTCAACTTATCCACCACAACCATGATGGAATCATGTTGTCTCCAAGTCATCGGCAATCCTGTAATAAATTCCATGGAAATAAATTCCCATTTCCATTCTGGAACTGGAAAAGGCTGTAACAAACCTACTGGGTGTTGATGTTCAACCTTGACTTGCTGACACTTCATACATCTCAAAATATATGCAGACATGTCCTTCTTCATGCCTGGACAAAAGTATTGCTTTCTTGCTATAGCAATCATCTTTTGATATCCTGGGTGACCAGAATATGGAGTTTGATGGATTTCATCCATAACAACCCTCCTCAAATCTGCCACATTTGGAATATATATTCTGCTCTTATAAGTAAGAATTCCATCCTCTTCTAACTTATAATCTTCATACTTCTTTTCAAGGCTTTGTTGCTGTAATTTATCCTTTACCTATGCATACATTTCATCTTCAACATTACGGTTAATAATCATTTGTCTCAAATCTAATTGGAAAATGATAATAGATGTTACATGTATTTCTTGTACTTTCCTACTAAGTGCATCAACTACCTTATTCTCCTTACCTTTTATGTTCTTGATTTCAAAGTCAAACTCACATAAATATTCCAGTCATATAGCTTACCTAGCATTTAGAGTAGGCTGATCAAACAAATATTTCAGACCACAGTGGTCTGTTCTTAACTCAAATTTGATGCCCATCAAGTAATTCCTCCACATCTTGAGAGCATGTACTATGGCTCCAAGTTCCAGATCATGAGTGGCATAATTATTTTCGTGCTCCTTTAGCTTTCTGGATTCATAACATATCACATGGTTGTCTTGCATAAGAACTCCTCCAAGTCCTTGACCACATGCATCTGTACATACCATAAAATATTTCTCTGGGTTTGCAACTTTTAAGACCGATGCACTGGTGAGAAGATACTTCAACCACTGGAAACTTTCTTCACACTTCAAGGTCCATTCAAACTTTATCCCCTTCCTTTGCAAAGAAGTGATAGCATGTGCAACCTTGGAGAATCCTTCAATTAATCTCCTATAATATCCTGCAAGCCCCATAAAAGATCTTACCTCTGTCACATTCTTTGGAGTAGGCCAATTCTTGATAGCTTCAATCTTGTCAAGGTCCACGGATATACCCCCTTCTAAAATAATGTGACCCAAGTATTGAATTCTATCTTTATAGAAGTCACACTTTCTCAGCTTTGCATACAGCTGATTTTCTCTGAGCAATTGCAATGTTAGTCTCAAATGCTCTTCATTATTAGAATAAACAAGAATGTCATCAAGGAAAACAAGAACAAACTTGTCTAAATACCTGTTGAAGACACTATTCATAAGGCACATAAATGTTACCGATGCATTTGTGAGACCAAATGGTACCATTACAAACTCATAATGTCCATACCTTGTTCTGAAGGCTGTCTTATGAATGTATTCGTCCTTGATTCTCACCTGATGGTAACTAGACCTCAAGTCAATCTTGGAAAATACCTTTGCTCCTTTCATTTTATCAAAGAGGTCATCGATTCTCGACAAGGGAAATGTGTTCTTGACCATGACTTTGTTCAGCTTCCTATAATCAATACACAATCTGAGTGTACCATCTTTCTTCTTTACGAACAGAACTGGTGCTCCCCAAGGAGACACATTCAGCCTAATATACTTTTTCTCCAACAATTCTTGTACCTGCATCTTCAGCTCTGACATTTCTAGTGTACTCATTCTGTAAGGTTCTTTGGACACGGGTGCTGCTCTTGGCACAAGCTCAATCGTAAAATCAATGTCTCTCTTTGGAGGAAGCCCTGAAATCTCATCAGGAAAAACATCTCTGAATTCTTGCAACACATGATAGTCTTCCAACTTGAGAGTTTCATTCTCTGTTGCCTCCTCAATATGGGCTGCATACAACTGACAACCTTTTCTACAAAACTTCTTCAATTGCATCGTTGAAATATGCCTTACAGAAATTACCTTTGGTATTCCTTTTACAACTATGGGGTTCCCTTCTCCATCCATGCATTCAAAAGTCTTGTTATAACAGTCAAGCTTCACCCTATGATATTCTAACCAATCCATTCTAATGAGAACATCATAGGAAGCGAGTGGTAGAACATTCAGATCTACGCAGGTGCTCAGTCCATTTATCACCAATGGATATTTATCCACCACTTCATTAACTTTTCTCTTAGTTCCAGTGGCTAGCTAAACTAACCATGACTTGCAATGCTTTTCTTTCCAAAGAGCACAAACCTCCACTACTCCAGGAGAAATATAACTGTGAGTAGAACCAGTGTCAATCAAAATAGAAATAGATTGCTCAACAATCTTACCTGCAACTTCAACCACCGTTGACCGGTGATCTGCTTGGCGGTCTTCTAATGCTACATAAATTATAGGTACGACCCTTTCTACTTGTCCCGCTATTTCTGCCTCTTGAATATTGTATGTTGGCCTTGCATTCTCATTCTCTAGTGGACAGAACTTGCGCAGATGGGGTCCTCCACATTTCCAACACTTGAGAGGCTTTTTGTTCTGCTATGGTTCTCTTGGATTTTCTCCCACTACTCTGGCTGGCTGCTTCTCAGTTTGGAATGGCTGCTTCTGCTGATTCCAGAAGTTAGGAGGTTTGAAACCTCTCTTCCTCTGATCAGAATTCTCATTCATCTTATTCTTCCATGCCTTCTGGTTGTTAGGTTTTCTCTTGCTTTGCTCGTAGCAGTACTTAGCTTTTCTTCTCGCCTTTTCTAGAGTTCTAAGTTCATAGAATTCAATTCAGTCTTTGTAGGACTGAGGTAGTCTACTCAGAAAGTGCTAGATTTTTACCATATCATCTTTAATATACCTGACATACCTCAACAGTTCCAAGAACTTGTTTGCATATTCCTCAATAGTCTGTTGCCCCAATCTCAGCTCATGGAATTCTTTGATTTTATCATCATAGTACTAGTCAGAGAGGTACTTCTGCTTGAAATATTTTTGGAATTGTTTCCAGACAATCTTCCTTTCATTTATCTTCTTTACTTTCCTAAAGTGTTCCCACCAAATAGACGCTCTTCCTGCCAGATTAAAAATGGCTACTTGAGCTTTCATATTTCCAGAATAATCTTGGACTTGGAAATATTTTCTTATTCCCAGAAGCCAAACTTCAGCTTCTTAACCAGTCTTTACCTCACCATTGAAGGTAGGTGGCTTTGCCTTCCTGAATTCATCTCGTTAGTTGTTCTGGCAACGCATCTTCCTCCTACCCCTGTGAGATGAAGAGCCTGAATCTTCAGTGGATTTTTCAGAGTCAGACGACCCACTACGATATCTCTTCCTTTTATTCTCATGAGAGGAAAAAATTTAACCATCAGTGGATTTTTCAGATTCAGACAACCCACTAGGAGATCGCTTTCTTCCTCTAGCATTGTTCTTACTTCCTTCTAGCTTTACTGTCTGGTCCCCAGAGTTCATCTTTCTATGAAAGTCTGTCAGACTGTGCAATATGGTTGCGTTCAACTGATTCTGCTCCTCCTAAGCCTTAATCAGTCTTTCATTGTCTGCTATGTAGCTCTATATCTCCACCCTATGGCTTCTCATGGTGGCTGCAAAGTCCGTGAGAGTATCTTGAAACCTTCTCCCATTAGACTCTGTCTTAGCATTTCCAATTCTGACATTTCCCCCCATAGCATCTTCATCATGCGCATTGGGGTCCCACGCATAATCATTCATATCGTCTGTCCTCATGGACGAACCAACTATTCAGAATCACACTACCCTTTCTGAAGGTTACTGTAATTCTGCAAAAATGTGTTAGATAACAAAACTGTTAGATATAATCAAAACCAAAATCACTTACCCACTGCCCATGGAAGTTTTTCTCTCTTATGCGGCCAACAATGCATTGGAACTATTAACCAACATCTCTGTAATTGTCCAACTCGGTCCATCAAGGCCCAATACTGTAACCACTTTTCTTTTCAGCCCATCCAGGCCCAACGCTGCAACCAACAACTCTGATACCACACTGTCACGTCCCCTCCCGTCCCAAAGGAGAGAACACGACCCAACTCTTCTACCTGAGTTACCTATCTTTGATTCTGTATTCGTATGATGATTCTCGATTCCTTTTTTTTAGATCTACACAAGCAAGAATTTCCCCTGCTAACATTCTAATCCAGACCGTCTAAAATATTTATCTTCCCCAACCATTGAGAGATCAAACGACTGAGAAGAATTGCAGCAAAAATCAACGGTCACAGTCTGTTTCACATTCAAAATTTGATCAACGGTTGGGAATCATCCCGCAGAAAATCAACGGTGCGGAGAACTTTGCTTGCAGAATCGGAAACATATCGAAATTTCACTCTCGCACCCCACATACCACATGCCGCATTCTGCATCCCGTACGCGGAACGACCGTTGCAGAGATCAAAGTTGTGGAAATCAAAATTTACCATAAGTCATTTTTTCCTCCTGCAAGTTGCGGAAGGGAAATTGCGGAAATCAATTTTCGCCAAGCGATATTTCCGCATCCCGCATCCCGCAAGTTGCGGAAAGGAAATTGCAGAAAGCAGATTTTGCAAATGACTTTTTCGCATCCCGCAAATTGCGGAAAGGAAAATGCGGAAGAGAAAATGCGGAGATCGAAATTTCCAAAGAACGTTTCTGCATCCCACATCCCGCAAGTTGCGGAAAGGTTAAATCTGTGGAATTTCGATATGCTAATGAAAATTTCTAAGTGTAAAACTGATTTCCAACATCTAGGACATCACCAATCTTGTCGATCTAACTTCATAACAACTTAGAAAATTTAGTTAAGTAATTACACACATAGATGCACCATTCATGAAATATACAGCTGAAACACAACACATTCCATTCAAGCATTCATCATATTCATATTCATTTATAAACAAGTACAGTTGCAAGGATTGAAATACAAGAAATACTTATCTTTATCAGAAGCTTGTCTCACAACCAGCTATGTCGTTGCAACGTTCCACCCAACCATAGGCAACATAACGTTCCTTTCATAATCCAAGATAATTACCTGTGGCTACATAGTCTTAAATATGTGAGAGCTAAAATTCCATTAAAAGTACTCTAGATTCTATTTGTGGTTTGTTCATCTAATGGGGATATTTTCGAGTCAATCTGAGGCTTTGTGTTCCAATTTGGTAGGGTCTCCATATGTTTGGAGAGAGTTGGAATCCAACAATATTTATTAGTTAAATTTGAGCTACTCTTCCTCACTGTATTGAAATCTGATATGGTTTTCTTCTATTATGAGTTATGAAGTTGAGTAGGTGTTTCAAATTTGAACTACATGTCATGGAATATGTTTAGTTGTTTCCAATCTTGAACCAGAAGTAGAGAAGTTTCCACGTAATTCCTGGGGTCATTGCCTCTGGTCATTTTGGCCTTTCCGAGGTGTGATGCACTTTGAAATGTGCAAACTCTCGAAACAAATATTTAAGTATTCTTTGTAAGTGTACTACTTGTCGTCCATAAATGTGTTTGAATTTGAAGATTAATCCATCTGTGCTACCATATTGAGTCAAACACAAGTCATCCCCGAGTTAAGATTTCATACTTTGAATTGGTGAACTAGTCTTATTTCCAACATTACAAAAGTGGTGTTTAGGTGGTTGCATGAAAATTGTTCAAAGAAAGTACTCAACCAAAACTTCATAACCAACCTTCCAAAACTCATATCAGACCTAGTTAAACATATTACAGTGGTATGTAGTCATTCCTTATGGGTTGCACTATATTGCTCATCTACAATAAAACATTTAAAGTTCATTATTTAATAAGATATTGGAAATCAATTTGACTATTGTTGTAAAGTTGCAATTAGTGTGCCCATTTTTCCCATTGGGTTGATTAAAATGGTATTAAAGCAATGATCCTCTGCACCCATGAGAGGTAAAAATTTATATGAGCTCCAAAGCTTCACAAAATACACCTTCCAAAGTCCAGCAATCCAGAGATCCATTAAACGAATTAGAGGAGATTGATTCTAATGTTGGTGTACTCTTTGAATAATATAGTATGGACACTGTATATAGCAAAGAAAAGGAGGGTTCATTTTCCAGGGGTCTCATGGAAGCTTTAAAAGATATCATAAGAGAGACAAGAGAGACAAAGAACCTCATTGACATGTTAACCAAGCAAGGATTGGGAGGAGAAATGGTGAATGGAGCAACAATGGTTCTCATGAAAAGGACAAAAAGACCATGAAAACTCATGGAGAACTAATTTTCTCTAGAATTGGTCCACACAACCATCCTCATGAGATCAGAGAATCCCCTAGATCTACAATATCCAAGTTCCTAAAACCACAAGCGAATGGAGTTCCAGTGCATAATGAACCAAAGGAACCATTAGAGGCCTACTTTGAGGAATATAAGGTTAAGAGTGTACTAGAATTCAAGACATGCATGAATTTTTATGAGTACTAGAATTTTAAGGATCGAAACAAAACAAGAGAGTACAATCATATTGATCGAACACTTTGGCTTCAAACACCTGAGAAATAGGAGCCCTTAATATTGGGAAAACTCTCTTAGAGATAACTTTTAGTAACTTTGTTGTAGATGTTTTAGTGACACTTTGGCTTCGACAATTCGTCCTCTCATTCCAAAATCCGCTCCAATTTATTTCTATAACATGTTGATCATGAATTCTCTTTACGTCATAGTGGAAAATATTTTTGACCTGTAAATTTCAAATTATTTTAGCAGCTGCTATAACTCCAATAATGCTCATTGTTGGTTTTTATTATTTAAGTTTGTTACACAGCAACTCCTCCAAATAAATCCTGAAGACTTCCCAATCAGGCTCTGATAGGAACCCCAGAGAGAAGGATACTAAATGCAAACACAATGGCTAAGGTATTGACATGGAATTAAGGAATACATTTCTAATGTTTATGAAAATCATGTAAGCACTTCTTTTATCAGTGACATTCTCTGCAGACTCTAATTTCTTTCTTTTGACAGATGGAGGGATTTTTGCTAATGACATTATTCTTTCGCTTTCATTGGTGTGATGGAGTGATATGTAAAGTATGTAACTGTGCATGTTTATTGTACCAACGTATCAAGAGATTTATATCATTACAAAACTCATAAAAAGGCCCAAACAACCTTCAATCGCTTTGACCTCCCTCATAATCAGACTTTGTCTCCAACTATCAAACCAAATATGAGGGACAAATTTTTCACTAAACATTTGATATTAAAGCCATGGACATACCTTCTCAACTCAAGTAATCCATTTGATCCAAGTAAGCAGCTAATTGGACATGATGAAGTTAATTTTAGCATTTGTTTGTGTACTAGATTTACATTGGTTTTACAAAAATCCAATTGATTTATTGAAGTTTCCTTGTGGAATGCAGGTTATCAAAAGTATTGAAGACATCAGTAAGATAGCAACAAAAAAGCATTAAAGTATTAAATACAACAATAAGAATGTAGTTTATTGATAGTATTAAAGTATTAAATACATCAATAGGAAAACATTTATGGGAATTTGTTTTGAGTGTCCTATGGTGTTTTCTTGTGGTAGACATATTGATAAGTCTAAGGAAAAATATCATTCTTTCACGACATTTGAAGGGGCAGATTAGTCCTTAAGGTTGTGCTACTGCATAAAGGGAAAACATATGTTTACTGTATATCTAATACTAGATCCATTGGCATGATTTTATGGAGTTATCAAGGTATTTAGCTTGACCACTCATGATTTACTGATGAGTAAGCCTTGTCTACATTTCTCTTGGCAGCAGTATGAGGGCTAATTACAAAGAAAACTCTAAGATTTACATCAACATTTTTTGGTGAAGAATTCCCAAAATAGTGCAGCCTACATATTTTGTCCATAAAAACTTAAGGATGAAAGGAGTAAGCATAGGGTGCTGGTGTAATTTGGCACATATCCAAGACTGTATTTATTTCCAACATTAAGGTTTTGTTAAGCGGTTGTAAATCCATGAGGTATAACAATAGGGTAAATGATCATAATTGTGGTTGAGTTTGTAGCAACAAGTATTCAAACTATTAAGCATGATTGGGATCTATTGGATGGATAAGGTGCAGGTTACCAGATTGAAGTGTTGTAACAGGAAGTCACATCCTAACAGGAAGCCACATTACCCCTTGTCTTATGATCAATACATTTAGAATTGGTGCATAACAAACTTGGTAGAGGGAGCTTATTTCATTTTCATTAACCTTATCCATTATGGATAACACTCTCCATATTGGTTTCAAGTTTTTGTAGAGATGAAATGATCTAGAGATTATCTTAAAACAAAAATAGATTATCTTGTAGATATTTGATAGTGGATTTATTGCTGGTTTGAATTGATGTATGTTTAGTTTCAATTTGAGAGTTTAAACGTGCAAGTTGTTCATAATTGTTGTTTCCAACAAAGGTTTTTCCAGCATTTAAAACTGGAACAACTCATTAACATGGAACACATATACATGCATCCCTATGCATGGATTCATGTGGATCAATTCTCAAATTTTATTGTTCCTCTGTATGAACAATCGTAATAAATTTTTGGAATTAAAGAGAAAGTTGGAATTCATAGAATTGATGTACATTATGAAAGGTATGGGTGGTGATATGACATAATTTACTATCCCTTATTAGCTAATATAGGTAAAAATTGACAAGGTGTAATAAAAGCTAGCAAAGCGAAGGTATCAATAAAACCCTGATTGCAATTTATTAAGGGTGGATAAGAGAAACTCTCACACACACAAAGCATTATATCTTACGCATGGATTAACTGAATGCAGTTGGTAGTTTATTGGGCATTAATAACATGCCCTGGGTATCCCACACCACGAAGAAATAAGCATTTACGGGCAGCTTAAATATTGTATAAATGGAATTGAAAATTGTTAAAGGTGGGTATGGATTGAACACATTTATGAAGGTGCTTAAATGCATGGGCCAGTAGTAAAAGAAAGTGGGGATTCACAGTCACTACTTATTTACGATATCTCTTACAATCCTTCCACATTCATTCATCTTACATGCTCTCAATGCTTTCAATTAAGACCCTAACCAATGCAAATACCATACGTTTGTACTCCAACTCACTTCTCATTTTGTTTCCACCACTTGGGAGCTATGGAACATTATGAAGTAACTGTATAAGCAATTTAATATGGAGAGAAACTTCCAAGGATTTTAATATTGGCTTCTAGCTTTAAGAGAAATTGTTCAGTAGTTGATCACATTCATTACAGATGTCTCTCCCAAATTTAATATATACCTCAAAATTTCACCAACCTTTCTGTATATAATATGAGAGTCTTTCATAATTCTCACATGAATTTGTATCTTATATCAATTTATATTTGCTCTCTTGAGCGTGTGGTCATTTTCCTTTAAACCCAAGTTGAGCCCTTGAAACCTTAGATTTTTTCAAGGTTTGGTACTAGAGACTTGTAGGATCTAAAAAGATGTTTAAAGATGTATCTAGGAAGAGAAAATGGAATTGGAATTCAGGAAAATTGTAAACATGGTGATGAGATTGGTGTCGGTGGAAAGAAATTGAAACTGTTAAGTATTGGTATTGAGCTTCAAGTTGAGTCTTCATTGCCTCCAAAATGACAACAATGTTTGGCCCTTCTTGATTACATTTTATATATATATTTTTTATTCATGGTTTTATTTTTTGTTGCTATTTTCAGAATTCACCTTTAGATTTTATTCATCATTTTATTTTTGTTGCTACTATTATTAAATTCACCTTTAGGTTTGTTTCATTTGTGTCATTGAATTCATTTCAACTTGCCTTTAATAAAAGTGATATCGCTTTACAGGGGATGTGAGTTTGTTTTTTTTTATCGCTTTGTTATTATACTGTTATATGGTCATGGACTATGCGTGGACAAGAAGGCAATTACTCTCGGGCTTAGGTGGGGGCAGAGAAGCAAGTTGTTCTACAACTTGAGATGTTGATGTGTGAGAGACGACTTGGGATGTTGATGTGTGAGAATTGGAGGTTAGGTGGGGGAGGGAAGCAAGTTGTTCTACAACTTCAGATGTTGATGTGGTACCTTTCATACGTCATTCTGGATAGACGTAGATTCTTGAGAAGTCATGCCTCTCTGGAGACAAATTGGTAAATCCTTGTACAAAATTAGTAGGTCGATCATGAACATGTTTCTGTTTTATTTTAGGGTATGTCGGCAGAGTATTCCCACGCCCTCAACCGATGATAAACTCGCCAAACAATCTAACATATACTCAAGATGTGAGTCACATTACCAACATGAACTTTTATTCAGGTTTTCAAGAAAAATTTCGTATAAATTGGAATATATATTGTACAGAAGGACCTGGACAAAACCCTACATGAAAAATCACATGTTCATAACGTGAATACAGGATTTTTTTACAAGTGACATATGTCCAAGGCTCCAAACCGTTACATTGAGAAATCAAGAACATCTTTGATTGCCTACCATTCAGGATTCAAGAACGTCTGTCAACCGTTACATTGAGGAATCAAGAACATCTTTGATTGCCTATCAATATCATTCAGATTTAAATGAGTAAGCAGAGAAGTTACTTTTGATGCAAAAATAACTTGTCATTCCAATGTTTATATCTGCAGCATAAGGAGGGAGGAACTTGGCGGGAGTAAGCTATATGCTGCGCGGGCGCTCAGAAAACCCAAACTTGAAGCACCGCGTTCTTGAAGATTGGAAAAAATTCATGAAACCATTGAAAATTTGAATTCCACTCTCCAACAACAAAATCTGCACTCCCGAGTCCGGCATGATCGGATATCAATATTAACCATCTCGAAGGCCTCTGTGCGCCTGTTAATATTCGGAAACCGTATAGCCAACAAAAACAGTATAAACAAATCTTCAAAACCGGTCCGGCGGCGTTCAGGACTATAAGCAGCGGTGTGTGATCATGAGGTGCTTGGAGACGTCAGCCAAGGACTGCAGATTGCATTTAACGATAGTATCGATGAATAAACATGTGCCCTCTTTCGTATTCCCTTGTGGCACATCCACCGCGTAGGATTCGATCACAATTGTTTTGGGTTCCCCATTTATAAGCCTCTCGTGCAGACTCATGATGGATCGATAATTGCTAAGCCTGTGATCGCCCCCCACGATGCTGAAGCTCAGAACATGCTGCTCCTCGTCGAGAATGTCCAGCCGCTCAGTACTGGTGCCCGCAGGGAGACCGGAGAATACTCGAACCTCTCTCAGGCAGCCGACCTTCACCTTCAAATCCCCCTCAATTACCTTTATTAAACAGCTACGGACGAATTGCTTGTAAATTTGGGGCTCGTCGAAGCGCCGCACCAGTGACCACACTGTGCTCACCGGCGCCTCCACTCTCTGCACCACCACCGATGAGCACCTCGTGAATTGTCTCCCCCCATCATCACGCGAATGAGAATGGTATTGTTCGACCATCTCCTGCAGCCACTCACCGTATCTTTCTTCCTCCTGCAAGTCGCGCACGGCGCCCGTCTGGCTAGTTTGCTTCGATCCACCTAATGATCTGGAGCTCGGCTCGTGCTTGTCAGTACGTACCGAGATCAAATCCCCCGTTGATCTCCACAGCTCGTGAGGGTGCATTTCATGTATCACTGCCATCGATTATACGCACTTGGACCCCAAAAATACAACACAGACAGGTAAGTCTTTCGAGTTTGTAAAAACACAATCCTGTAGTCTCAGAACCGGCTCTCGGCTCTCACGGCTGATGCAAACAAACAACCCGTTTGATTGAGCGAGAGCGAGTTATTGTCCACTTGTTCAACTTGTGGAATTTAATTTTTAGTCAACTTGCTCGGTTAATTTTATTTTATTGATCAAGTTGCTCTCGCTCAACTTTCAAGACTTGATTTATTGGTCAACTTGCTCGGTTTATATCATTTGCTCAACTTGTTCTTGTTCTTGTTCTCGCTCAACTTGCTGGAAATGTTAATTTGGTAAAGGTTTTTGTTTCTTACGCGCAACCTCGCGATCGCGATCGCTATGGGTTCAAATTTGAAGGGCAGGGTCCCATTTCACTTCGAACGGCGGTGAGAAATTGACTCTTCGATGTTGATATGTAAAAATAAATCATTTTTTATTTGAAAATGTAAGTGTACGATAAACTTTTATTATTTATTAAGAATAGTGTAAAATTTATTAAGAAGAATGTAAAAATGATAATAAGAAGAAATCCCAAGTAATTTAACATTTATATGGAATTAGTAAAGTAAACTATGTACATTATGATTTATCACGTTTAAATTTTTTGATGGGGGATTAGTCAAGAGTTAATATAAAGGAGGGGAGACTAAAATAAAGGTTGAGCATGAAGAACATGTAGGGCTGATGGAAGTTGAGATTGAGAAAAAACTCATTTAGAAAGAGATTGATGCACTTGTTTTGTTAGGAGTATTGGTTTTTGTATTGCATTGTTATTTGGCCTATTTATTTTGTGAAGTAAAATGTTTGTTTCCTATCATGGGAAAGTGATTAGAGTAGTTGAGAACTACTAGTGACCTTATGTGAATGCAGAATATGAAATTTGGGATGAAAGTAGACTCATGGGGTACTAAAGCTTATAATACTTCACTACTAGAAGTATTATGTTACAAGGCCAAGAGAACATGCATTAGATTCCTACATTAATAACAAAAACAGAAAAGATGATTTTTGTGTAGTGCCAATGTATCTACCTAAAATTAGTGTACTTCTAACATTGTACATCCCTCATAGATTTAAAATTGTTGATCCTTGTTGTGACTACTTGATCATTACCATAACCATAAGTTTAATGAAACAACATAAAAGTAAAAAAGTAGAAGAATAATGTTTCTATGACATTTTACCTTACCTGTTTTGAAATCAACTTTTCTACATGCTATTAAAATCATTGTATTATTATCTTTTCAACTAAAAACATAATATTTTTCCAATCCACATTTCCATTAACATCTAAAAAAAATTTACAAATTCCATCACAAAGCTATTTGATATGTTTGTCCATATGGACCTAGTTCATGAGTAACTAGCCATTCAATTTCAAATTCCACCTAATCCCTAAGCATTAAGCATAGTCTTCACCATAATAAATCTAAGTATTAGAACACTTGAAAATTTATCCTTCAAACTTTAGGAATCTACTAGATGTCAAATGAAAGGTATTGATAAAAAAACATATTTATAATTTATTCTGTTAAATTATGTTGTGAAAGGTGTGAGGAGTGGTATCTAAGGTAATTGTAGACACCATTTGATATTTCAACATTACAAACCTTTATGTGTAGAGTTGAGTAACACATAAAGATTTATTAATATATTTTTAACAACACATTTCAAGAGAAAACTAGGAAATTGATAATGTTGACTATATAACTAAGACTAAATCCAAATCCTAAAAATGTTAAGCTAGATAATAAGGAAGTCTAAGTTGTGATTAAAACAAACACCCTAAATTGCTATAATGATTCTAAACTTAGAATAGAATAAAAATCTAAATTAGATTTATTAATATTAATATTTTTCTTAATGAATAAATTGTGAGTTACTTAATCTATATTTTTATAAACTATAGATTTAAATGTAATATCTAATTCCAACCTAGAAATACTACAAAAAATTATATAAAATAAAAATTTTAAATATTTTTTTAATAGTTGGTGAGTTATTGGTCATAACCTAGGAAATATTTATTGTAAAAAAGTAACCTAAATTATCATATCTCATTTACTCTAGTATAACCTAAAACACATAATTATAATAAAAATTTAAAATTTAAAATTAATCTACAACTTAATCTTGTATTGCTATCTAATCTTTTTATAATAAACTTTAACGTGGATTTAATTAAAGAAGACTTCAATAATTGAAGAGGGCCATATTTTTTAACAATGTAAATGAGGTCAATTATGGTAAAAAAACATTTTTGTTTTAACAATTCATCGGGGTGATTATTTTCATTTTCAAAGGTAAATTTTTTATTTTTTATTTATTTTTTCTCTATTATAATTTATAGTTTATGGTCAATTTAGAATGCACACAAACTTATTGGAATTTGGAAATGAAAATAAAATCATTTCGAAGCAATAAGTGCTTACCCCAAAGGAATAGTGATTGAGACTAGTCACAATAGTAAGAGGGAGATATACCCCTAGAATAGGTGAAATGCACCATGAAGACATGTTATATTACTTATGTAATAACAAACTCTCCCCTTGCTATATATTGTTTCCAGTGGCTGTAGTTCCTATAATGTAATGAAAGTATGCTCATAGTGCCTATAATGGTTTAGTCTATCTATTCATGAGCAAATCTATTTATTCATGACATATGAAAGAGTAGGTGAGTAGGTAGAATATAGCAAGGGATGGAGCACAAAGCAAGAAATTGGAAATAAAATAAAAAAAATCATTTCCAAGTCTCTCCAATATTGACATCTCATCCTACCTATTTTAAAAACACTTCAAATTCTCCAACAAATATCAAGTAAAATTTTAATTTTAATTTTTCTTGTTCTAATATGATTTATGGCTTTCGGATGCACACAAACTAATTGTAAATCAGAAATAAAAAGAAAAGCATTGCCACCACCTAAATGTTTTAAGAGCAACAACTATTTATTCAACCTCCTAGAGCCCACAAGAGATGACTATAATGCACTCTCAATGATTGTGTGGAAACCTATAATTCACATCTCTATGACCCTCACATGATTCACATTGGAATTCGTTGGGGCATCTTCTGCCATTCATGTCATGGAGAAAGATCGCATACAAATATGGAGACACACGTGTGGATACAACATTATCATTATTTTAGCTAATACAAGTCCATACATATATAAAGCAGTCTCTACTCTCCTAGTCCCTGGAGCATATAGTTTATTGAACTTAGATAAGGGACAACTCTGTCAGGCCCGTGAAAAAGTCGGTCATTAGGTCATTGATAAAATAAGGCATTGGAATTTGGAATGACCTTTGAATGGAGGATTGATTGCACTCGATGGAGGATCTATTCGTCAAGTGTGATTGGGTCTACCTAAAAGAAAAACCCCATAATGTAGTACCTAATTCTTTCAGGAAACAACGTTTTTTATCAATCCTAAATTCAACAACTATTTTTGCAATTGAATCATGTCCTCCCCATATTCTCAATTTGAAGTAATCAAACAAAAGCCCCAATTTTAGGTGGATTATGGATAGTCCCTCGAATGTATATCGAGTTTATCACCCAATTCAAAGTGATAAAATAGAAGCCCCAATTTTAGGTGGATTATGGATAGTCCCTTCAATCCATATTGAGTTTATTAGCCCTATCAGAAAGGTTAAGTGTTTATTAGTCCAGTAAAAGGAAGAACTTAAAATTCTCCAACAAATATCACTACAAGTTGGGCGTCTAGTGTGTACCATAGTCAACAAGGAAGACGAATCATAAACACACGTTTGGGAGGTTTGCGACAATGAAGCTGTTGAAATCATGTTCTTTGCTAGCTCATTGCACTCCAAGGCCCTCATTCATGAACGTCCGTCAAGGGATTCCCTTGTTTAGATATATTGGTATACAATTTGTGCTTCTTGTTTCCATTATTAGAAAGATGACAAGAAAATGAAGGGGTCGGAGTCTACAACACTTATAGTGTCAATTGTTAAATACTCTATCCTTTCAACCTTTGGATTTCATTAAGGAAATTGGAATAATTCAAACACTTGTATTCAAATATTTTTCTTTATTTCAACCTAATGTTAACAATTCACGACTGATAAAGAGAATTGACAGATTTAGAACTCAAATACCAGGCTCTTTCTGCTTGCTCCTTGTTGAAAGCTGGGATTTCACATCACATTCAAGTATACAGTAAACGCTCATACACAACCATCAAAGACAAGTGTTTGGAAAGGGACGTCCAATCCAACTTTGTATTCATCTTTGATACTTATTTATACATCACGAGAGAGATTGAAGTGGTTATACCCGCTCCAACTACTCATTTGTTAAGGTTACATTTATCCTTTAAACTATATAAGTACATGATGACGTTTAGGAGGTCAAGTGACCCCTCAACATCTCCCCCACAAACAAAACATTTCTTTGTCCCGAAAAGAACAAAGAAATAGGCATCAACATCCTGGGTCTCTGCTCCTACAAAAGTAGTCCTCACTGTGCGTCGACCATATAGACCAGTCTACATAGGTAACTCAGCTGCAAGAGCCTTCAACTTGATAGGAAAACACACGTGTATAAGGCTCTACTGTGACTGGTTACTCTTCATCCTCCATCTCCATTATGGAAGTATTACATCGAAGTCTCATCCTCTCACAATGGCGGTCGACTATCCTCATCCGCAATGAGGTCTTTTGGTTTACAGTCTCACCCTGGCTCATCTGACCGACATCTCCATCGGTTCAGGCATGTGGGGCCTTTTGGCTCTTTGAATTTCTATACCATTTCTCTGTCTTCTGGCTTTCTGAGATCACAACCCAGGAACATTTCAACATTTTGATACTGAGGGGTTTAAGCACATTTTCATCATGTCTCATTGGAGCGCTTTTCTATGTAGGTGTATGATATCTGCTTGAATGTAATTGTCATCTTTTGAAATGATTGCAATATTCTTTGGACTCAACTCGACTGGCTAAATACCAACTTGATTTACATAAAATGGAGGGGATCACCCACCTCAAAAGAGACTCACGTTTAACCTCCTCTTGACTTGAAAAATTTACAACCTAGTCGCTGGGATGGTGACAAAATTGACTCAATAAAATTTTGGTAGAGATCATAACCCTATTAGTAAAAAATGAGTTATGATCACATACAAACTTTCTCTAGGATATAATGTCATATCAATGGGAATCTCTCTTCTCAACGTGTTGGGAATCAATGCAACAAAATGAGTTTTGATAGCTTCTCGGTTGGTTGTCATAATTCTATGACTTTAGATTGATTGAAATCTAACTTAGAGCAAGATGACGATCGATGATAGGATAGCTCCATTAGTTGGATATAAATTCATGTTGATCATAGCTTATAGGAATAGTACGATCGAATTCAACAACAGTCATTGCAATAATATTACAGGATGTATATTCATCTGCAGTTGATAATCAGATGTCGTCCCACTTTAACTTGACAATTAACAATTTTGCTCAATGATTACATAGATTATGGGCTTGCATATATTTCATCATTTGACATTCAATAGTCTCCCTTGTCGATAGTTAGCAAAGTATAGTTTTCTCTAGCCACTAATCAATAGATATGCACTTGCTATAGTTGACAGGCTATAGCATTGGTTGGCGATCCGATGGTTTGTTGGGTTACTGTTGTCGTCAGAGCATCCACCAATGGTTGACTTTGATAAGACGACGATGTTCCCTTATAGACGCTTGTGGTAGTGGTTCAGTAGTGCTCACAGACAATCAATCATAAAAACTCACAATTTCCTCAATATTTCACACAGCCTAGGTTTTTGGGGCATGCAATTTGACAAATTTCTTTGTCTTCTATGTGCAGACAGAACTCGTCCCAAAAGAGCACGTATCTAGAGCATAATATTTCATCTCTAAACAGTGTTTTCTCCTCCCTTCAAATTACAGACTGACGGAATCAATAGTCGACAATATATATCGCTTCCATCTCCTTAGGATCGTTGTTCGAATGTAGACATGCATTATTGAAATAATATCACAAAGTGTGCATAGCGCAATATTTTTTATAAATAATAGAACCCACTGTTGAAAGACTGATATTTTGAGATACAAGCAAGTTCATGTAAAATAAAAAAATCATACAACAAGCCTACGCAACTTGAAGTCATTCCCAAGGAGGAGCCTCCATAATTGGATTTGACCATTTCTTCAATCTTAGAATAGTCGGTTTCTTCATAATGATGAAGTCGACCACAATAATCCCAGTAGGAAAGAAAAGAATATTTCTACACATTATGTCAAATACACTCTCGAGATTCCATGAGCATGGGTGTGCTTATTAACAATTTTTTTCTTAGATCCAAGAGCACACGAGCATCTTTAAGCTTTTCTTTGCATGTTTTATTGACATCCTCAATATCTCCTCCAGGTTTGAACCACCCCCACTAACTGATGTTGTCACCTAGCTAAGTGAAGGAGGCAACAACGCTAGATGTTGAAAGCTAGGCTTTCACATCACATTCAATCATACAGTAAATGCTCATACACAACCATCAAAGACAAGTATTTAGTAAGGGACGTCCAATCCAACTTTGTATTCATCTTTGATACTTATTTATACATCATGAGAGAGGTTGGAGCGGTTATACCTGCTCCAAATATTCATTTGTTAAGGTTACATTTATCCTTTAAACTATATAATTGCATGATGACATTTAGGAGGTTAAGTGGCCCCCTCAACACTCCTCCGCCCAAATGAAGTTGTGGCCCTAGCCTATGAAAAGTATACATTATTTTGGTTCCTATTTCATTTATATAATGGTTTTTTTAAGGTTACATCTATTGAGTGTTTGAGACTTAGTCCGATGGACACGCGGTTGCATAATACATTACAAATTTCAAACAACAACTTGGATGGAAAAATTTTAAACCCTTATATTTATAGCACGAGAAGGAACTCCAAAAAGAAACACATTTAACTTTTCTCCACATATAAAATGTTACACAAGTACAAATTTTTTTCAAAACCTGTAAATTCACGACAACCAAGTCGACAACTTCGCTCTACAAAATATTATGGAGGAAATAGAAATTAGGGAGACACTGAAGCATGGAACTAGAGAGTTGAGAGTCTGAGTACCGATCTTCGACTATCCTATACTTGTAAACCTAGGATAATTTGTTTTTCTCCCACAAAGTTTTCCAATCTCTTTAAGTTCAGGGAATCTCAATCCAGCCTACCCAACATTCTACCTTTGCTTCTCTTGCTCCTACCTATGACGAAGGTGGCACGTTCGAGTTTTCCATCGCAGAAGACAATGAGGAATTAGAGTGTGCATTTGTTTCCTTCTACAGAAAGACGATTGAAAGCAACACCATCTCAATTCCCCAATATATCGACGCTCTTGAGCTGGTTTACCTTTCCTCAGGCAGGCGAATGCATGTTTGTGTATTTCACATGATTACAAAAAAAACATTTTATAATTGCTTCTGTATAACATAGATATATATGTGAAATCGAGGGAAAATTGGGTATTGTTTTCTCGAGGTTTAGAGAAACTTTCAGAGACCATTCTTTGTTTCGAGGGTGCTCAAGGCGCATATCAGAGAGACCATGAGAGGAAGAGAAAGAAGAAGAAGAGGAATCAAGTCAAAAGGTGACAGGAGTGAGGAGGGGAGATGTAATAGCGATATTTGCAGGAGAATCCCACTGGTGGTATAATGATGGAAATGAGCCTCTCCAAGTTGTAGCCATTGTCGACACATCCAACCCTCCATTAGAGGAATTTTGGGGTCTAAAATGGGCCTCCTAAGGAAAATAATAAAATAATAGTTAAAATAATAAAATAATATTGATTAATTTTGGAGGAAGAAAGAAAAAACTACTTTTTGTGTTCGTATTTTCGACATATCTCCCTGTGTTTTTACTCAAATTTTGATCGGGAGAGCTCGTTGGATGCAGAATTTGATTCTGCATCCAACGAGTACCCACAGTGCATAATTTTGATGGACCCCGCTACCCCAAAAACAAGAAATACCTGAAAAAATGTGATGATGTCATCATCACATTTTTTCAGGTATTTCTTGTTTTTGGGGTAGCGGGGTCCGTCAAAATTATGCAGTGTGGGTACTCACTGGATGCGGAATCAAATTCCGCATCCAACGAGCTCTCCATATCAAAATTTGAGTAAAAACACAATGAGATATGTCGAAAATACGAACAAAAAAAGTAGTTTTTTTTAATGACAAATATGTCAATTCAACCATTATGGTTGACTTATTTTATTGAAATTCTATTGATTCTTGAATTCCAACTCACAAAAAATTATTTTGGCATGTTTTCTTATAAGGCCCATTTTAGACCCCAAATTTCCTCTAATGATAATCATCTCAGGCACAAGAGTGACCGCGTAAGCATCTCGACAAATTAAGTAATGATAATCTTCAATTAGGTATGGACAAATTCTTTCATTTCTTTTAGATCTTACTATATGAATATTGTACAAACCTTCTCTCTGGTTGGCACTCTGTTCCATTTTCCTTTTTCTTTGCTGCCTAACCCTCTTCCTCTCATGAGACGGGAAGACTAAGCAGCCTAGGTGGACCATGGGAGACTGGGAGTTTTAATTGAAATGATTTTGACCCTAGTAAATGAACGAAAATGAGAATAAATATTGGAATCCTGGACTAACTAGTATAGGATATTATTCATGAACAAAAACAAAATGTGACATGCTTCTATCCTGCTACCAAAGATCTGTCATCCCATCCCAGTCCTGCGGTGGTCATATAAATGTTTTGCATTGGGTGAAACCTTGGTCTGGAAACTTACAGATCCATTGGACCAGGTTAGGTTCGAATCCCGCAAATATTGCTCAATGCCTTGTAAATTACAACATGTAAGTTGTAACCCAAAAAACAACACCATTATTTTTTCCTTATGGAGCCTTGACAGTGGAGGGTTGTCAAATCAATTCGCCATCCATAGATATGACTCATATGAGAATTTAATTTCACATCATATACTCAACTACTTAATTGACTTGTAAGTTGTGAGATCACGTGATTTGTTGAACAAGAAAATACAAGATGGAAAATTGAGTTGGAAAAATGTCATTCTCTCACACCCATATTTAATGAAGTAGGTGAATTAGTAATGCATTCCAATGCCCTTAAATTATTTAAAAGCGAACATCGAATCCTGAGTCACAGTCCCCACTCATCGAGTTGAACTTGACATTAGGCAGCCAGTGGCTCACTGTGGTTCGTGTCGATTGGGACCAAGATTCTCATCCATGATCGGACTATTAGAGGGAACTTGGAGTCCCAAATCTTCCACAATCCATTGAATTACTGATAACCCCTTGACGGGAAAATTGTAGCTTCCCTTCTGTTGCAAATTTACCCAGGCTTACTCAATTTCATTATTGACAGGCTAGAAATGAAACTAAACTTTTTTCGCATAGTAAAATTCCTTTTGGCCTTCTATGAAGGCTAAAATGGCCTTTTAAGGGCTCTGAAGGTTTCAAATCTGAAGCCTGGTTGCACTTCAATGTAGAGGCATCACTCCAAAGAAAGACTCTCCATTCACATTTACCGTTAATTGCTAGAGATTAAATCATAGAAAATCATAAATCCTTTGATAACTGAGAAATTTTCCAAAAATCCTTATAAACAACAATGATTCAAAGTACAAAATAAAAATATACTACTTGGAACAAGAGCCACGAGGTGGCAATGGCTTTTGCTAGAATAGAATAGAATAAGTGTTATTGGCATTTGTTAGAATAGAATAGAATAAGTATTAGCAACACATAGAATAATGGAGAATATTTATTTGAAATATAGGTTTAATAAAAAAATCATAAGGCCTATATATACATTTGCATAGTTTCAAAACACATGTTAATATATTTTTTCATCAATGCAAATCATGCAATTTATGTAATTTATGCTTTTATAAATGAATTGAAGAAAAATATTTACAAAGAAAAAAAATGAAAGAATATATGTCATTGTAAAATTAATTTTTTTAAAGAAATATGCAACAAAAAAGTGTTAAAGTAATAAAAAATACTTATGATCATCTACAACCAAGAAGATGACATGGGTGTTTAAACCAGCGTAGATCCAAATCCTAGGCTCTATCAAGCGCCGAGAGGGATCAAATCTCTTTGTAGGTATCCATTGATTTGATTCAAACCAAAAGACACATATTTTTATTTAAGGTCCACATATAATATTTTATTATTAATATTTAATATTATTTATAACCCACATATAATATTTTTTATTATTTTTTATTTTGTTATGAACTAACATTACAATATTTCCTCATACATAGTTTTAAAACCATGCACATGGTTTGTTTAAAACCAAACCATGTGCAAGGCCAACTTTTTTTATTATTTTGTTAAGTAAAAACGTTACAACATCTCCCCCAACTTGTGTTTTTTTTCTCACCCATATTTTTTTACGGATAATTAAATTTTTACTTTTTTATTGTTTTGTTAGTTAGGAAGATTACAACATCTCCCCCATATTAGGTTTTTTCTGGCCGACACATATGTGCATGGTTTTAAAACCATGTGCAAACCATGTGCACATGGTTTTAAAACCATGCACATGGTTTATGGTTTTAAAACCATGTGGAAGGCCAACATTTTTTATTATTTTGTTAAGTAAAAACATTACAACATCTCCCCCATATTGTGTTTTTTTTATAGCCGACATAACATTATGTTCTATTTTTTTAATAGCCGACATAACATTCTGTAACATTACGTAATGTTACAATGTTACGTAATGTTACAACATTACGTAACGTTAACATTACAACGTTACGTAACGTTACAACGTTAACATAACGTTACAAGATCTACCCCATACTGGGTTGTAGAGCGCCTCTCGGCGCAAAAAGAGACTATAAATTTCAATGGTATCCGTGAATTGCATGACGTTGTTTAAAAATAAAGGATATAAACATCTTGCATGATTTTTTTATTTTTAAAATAGAACATATCAATAGAAAAAACAGAAAACCATAGCATATATTGATGATGTAAAAAAACAGAAAACCATAGCATGTATTGATGATGAAAAAAGCATAAACCATAGCAAGTATTGATGATGTAAATGAAATGGAAAGGATAAAAATATTGTAGCAAAAATGCAATTGTCCTGCAAAACCCAAATAACTTTCATATTAGCGTTTCTTAGGAGAATCCAATGGCAAGAACAAATGTACATAGAGCAAGTTTCAAAGCAAACATTGTTTGAGAACTGAAACCGAAATTAGCATCGGAGGTCTATGTCAAGGGAATTTATATGAGTGTTGGGGCTCGGACCTTGAAGGTCCTTAATTTTGGGAACTCCACAGTTTTGGTGCGAAGCTTGTAAGTGGAGTTGCGGTCCAAAATAGTCTTAGGGGCTTTGGGGTTGGGTCGAAGTCCCTCTTGTTGTAAATAACCCATGGTTTTTAAGCCCATGGTTTAAACCCATGGTATTGTAATAGTGCACTGTATAAATAGGCACTTATGTAAAGGAGAAAAGAGCTTTTCGTAGGTTTTTGTGTATGATGATAATTTGATGCGAAGAAGCTAAGGTCTAATTTTGGGGTTAAGGCTAAGTCCCAGCTGAGTGCGTGGATGACCTCTGCAGCTGAGTGCACAAAGGGTTTTGGAAGAAAGGTTCTGCAGCTAAGTGCGCAGATCAGAACTGTGTGTTTGTAAATTGTTGAATATAAAACGCAGTTCTGTGAACGTAGCCCCTACACTGGGGGTGAACCACATATATCTTGTGTTGTGGTGGTTCCTTTTAGTTTTTGTGCTGTTATGTTTTATGCATTTGATAAGTAGATAAATGATAAAGTAAGATAAATTGCTAAGTATTAACTTCGCTGTGAATTCCCAGTTAAGGGTTAAGCAAGAAACTATCTTTTTATCTAAACTGTGAAGCTATTTAAGTGAATATCGAAGCTCTGTATTGTATGATTATTCTTGGTTAAGGCTAAAGGTACAGTAATATCCCTCTTTCGCCTACAGAAACCTGATTCTGTGGCATCCCATAGCTGTTTCGGGTGAGACTGCAACATGTTCGCAGGTTGTTGCCGAAAGGGCCAACACTGTGGGTCTGTTTGTTGGTGCGAAGATAAAAGTATAAGAACCCAGGTCTGCCCTAAGCCCGACAAATTGGTTCCGTTTCCGATTGAACCAGTATCTGCTTCAAGAGGGATCTACGTCGTACTTGGATGGATATGTTTTGGAGGCCCTCAGTAAAAGAAATTAGTGACTGGGTTGGAGATACTTATCTAAAATTTGTTGAACAAGAGAATGAGGGACCCTCATCGTAGCTCAGACGACTTCTTGCAAAGGTATGTTTTTACTGATATTTATGAAATTTTCTTTGCTAGTATCCACATAGAATTGCACCAGTGGTTATCCAGGTAGACAGAAAGAAAGACAAACTTCAAAGAATATCAGTCTCCTGACTGGACCCCAGAAAGAATTAAGCTGTTGAAAAATACGAGCAACGTGGTATCAAGAGTTGTTGACTTCTGGACAATGCAAACCCTTGAAGCATTTGTGACGAAGTTCGCCATCGACACACATACTTCTTTCAGCGAAGAAGAAAGACAAATTTTCAAAGGACCAAGGGGTAAGTACCTGAATTCATTAAGTCTGAAAATTAAAATGCTCTTGGCTAAGAAAGGCATATTGCTTATCCAATCAGATTGCTAGATTTATTGCTACTAACCTATGTTTGAAAGCGAAAGTGACTTCGATGAGCAAAGTGGTTTGCTTCACAACGGTAAAAGATATAAGAGAACTCTTGGATCCTATACCCTAGGCCAGAATACCGATTATACCTCATTAAGCCCAGAAGAGTCTGAAGAAACCCCTTTTGTTCGAAACCCTCCTATAACTCCGCAGCGAAGATCTGTTTTCCCTGAGAACCCTTCGCAGTCTGAAAGTAACCCTAGCCCGAGTAGTCCTGTCGTAGGTCAGTATACCTCAGTAAGTTCCCTTCCTCCTGTTACCAGTCTCCCTCCTCCTCCCCCTCCTCCCACCCTCGATTCATTATGGCCCATATGAATGATGATATCAAGCTCCCAATTTTTAAAGGAACTGGATCAGAGGATCCAGAGCAGTTTTGGTTCTTATGCGAAGCTGTTTGGACTACTAAGAATATTATGGATCAAAATACAAGAACAACGCAGCTGGTCACCTCTTTCAGAGACTGAGCTTTGACCTGGTTTATGAAGTTTTCGAGTACTCAGAACTATATCTTGGATGATATTAAAAAAGCAATGATCAAAGAATTCATGAAGCCTAAATCGGAGTCACAGTGTATAACTGAACTAAAAGAAATTCAGCAGAAGCGAGGTGAATCAGTATGGGACTTTGATCAGAGGTTCAAGGTTCTGTTGGATCAAGTTAGTTTCACTATTGGACCAGAACAACATAAAGAATGGTTCATTACAGCACTATTACCTCATATCAGGACTCCACTTATGCAACAGAAGGTTGCTGATCAACAAGAGGCGTTAGAAATTGCTATGAAACTTGAAACAGCTCCCGTTGGAGATAATTCTGGAATAGCCCAAATACAAGCACAGTTAGCAAAAAATGCTTTGGAGCTTCGCGACATGAAAAAAGGGAAATCTATTCGAGAAGAGGTTTGGTGTACATGATGTAAGACAGAAGGTCATGACAAAGAACAATGTCCTACATTAAGAAATTATTTGAATACTGGTGCACCGAACCTGTTTAATCCTAATGTCCTATATTGTGAGATCTGTAGAACAACTAGCCAGCATCGACCTGAAGATTGCTATCTGCTACAGAGATATGTTCAAGTACCTAAGAATCCCTACTGCAAGTTTTGTAAGTTAGTTGGACACAACGAAGACGAATGTCGCAGCTTTGACCTCATGAGAGAGCAAACCTATGATGCTTATAGGGTACAACCCGATGCACAAAGCAACGATGGATATGGTTACCGTGGTAGTACATCAGGTCGAGGTAATTTCAGAGGTCATGGTCGTGGTGGTATGCCTGGAAGAGGAGGAGGCCAGGTTATTTGCTCTAACTGTAATCAGGCAGGACATGTAGCTAGAGACTGTCAGAACCCAACTACGACATGTTGATATTGTAGAGCAGTAGATCATGTGATTGAGAAATGCCCATAGTTGATAGCCAAGATACAAGAAAGAAATGGCACTCCCACTAAGAATCTTCAGATGATTGCTGTAGAGAAAAGACCTGTCCTAGCCGTTAACGTTGTTACAAGAAGTGGAGCTATGACGCAAGTGCAGAATAAGGGGAAACAACCTAACGAGGATTGGGTCCGTAAGACCCCAGAGAAAATTTCAGCCTTCGATGTTGGAAGAGAAAAAGGAACATTTATGGAAGCTAAAAAAGACTTTGCTGATCCGAGAACATCAGTAGCAACTACGCAATAGCATCAACAGCAGTTACAGTTTCAAGAAGCTTCGCTGAATCAAGTAAGTACACTGACATCATTTTTACAGAGTTGTATGAAGCTATTAAGAAATCAGAATGCTTTGAATGAGTTACAGAAAGTTATTCAGTCTTGCGAACCTCAGCGAAGCTCTGATAAAGGGAAAACTGTTAATAGAGTTAGAAGGACTGGAAGAAAAATGAGATTGCATGCTCAGATAGGAGATTATGACATGACTGATATCATTTTAGACCCGGGATCAGAAGTGAATGTTCTAACTAAGCAGACATGGGAACAAATGAGAAAACCTACGTTTGAATGGTCCCCTATACAGTTGAGATTATCCAATCAGCAGAAGATTGTGTCCTTGGGAAGATTCCCTAGTGTACCAGTGGATATTGATGGAGTCAGCACCTTAACAGATTTTGAATTCATTGAAATAATCGATGATAGCAACCCCTGTCTAGCCTTGCTAGGAATTGAATGGGCAATAGACAATTATGCAATAATCAACCTTAAGAATAGACAGATGAATTTTGAAGGAAAAGGCTTGAGAGTCATAGTACCATTGGACCCTTCTCAAGGAGAAAGGTATACAGATCCAGTCAGAGATGAAGATCATGATGTTTTGGATCATATTTACAACATCACAGCTAAAGAAGAAGACTATGTTAACCCTACTACTGAAGGTATAATGGATTGGCAGTGTGACAGTTCTTGCATGATTGATTCAGACGAAGGCCTAGAGAATTGGTAGAATATACTTTATGAGCTACATGGACATCGATGTGCAAGAATTACCAAGTCTATCAGATGGGTTAGCTCATAGACAAAGATCTTACCTACTTTTGATGGCTTGACAGACCCAGAAGATTTTATTGTACAATTCTCAGAACAAGTACCAGATTCACAGAAAATGGAGACTCTAGATTCAGTATTCAGAGCCGCAGCTGCCAGAAGGTGGAATGGTCATAAAAATGTATTCATCGTTGGAGAGCTTGTCAATAGTTTCTTCACCTGAGATTCATGGATCGACCTCAGGAGGTACGAAGCAGATTTAATGGTAAGACTAGCCCTCAAGAAAATTTGGAGTAGTGTTATGAAGCATGGACTATCTTGGAAGTTTACTTTGATGATTGGACTATCTTTGGTTTATTGAAAGATCATATAACCAGTTTAAGACTTATGCTGGACAAGTGTCGACAGCATCAGATTTCATTGAACCTGAAGAAGTGTATCTTTTGTGCACTTTTTGGAATTCTGCTAGGCCACATTGTATGCAAGCAAGGATTGATGATGGATCCTGCGAAGATAGCCATTATTGTGAACTTACCACCTCCGAAGTCTGTTAAGCAACTTCGCACTACGCTTGGTCATACTGGATATGACAGGAAATTCATTAAAGGATATGCTCAGATTACAACCCCTATGGAAAAGAAATTGAAGAAAGATATTTAGTTTGAATGGACACCTAAATGTCAGGAAAGCTTGGACATTTTGGAAGAAAAGATGGTAACTGCCCCTATCTTAGTATTCCCTGACTGGAATAAGGAGTTTCATGTTCATGTCGATGCATCTTCCATTTCTTTAGGTGTAGTATTGGCTCATTCAGGTGAAGGTAATATTGATCACCCTATTGCTTTTGCAAGTAGAAAATTTTCCACAGCATAAAAGAATTATACTATGACAGAACGAGAAGGTCTAGCTATGGTTTATGCCTTGCAGAAATTTTGACATTATTTGTTAGGATCTCATTTTAAGATGTTCACTGACCATTCTGCTTTGAAGTATTTGGTTAACAAGCCTGTGTTAGGTGGAAGGATATGCAGATGGCTGATTTTGTTTTAGGAGTATGACTTTGAGATCATAGTTAAGCTAGGAAGACTTAACCTGGGACCTGACCACTTGTCGAGGCTCAAGTTAGGAGAAGAGCCCACTAGTTTGGACGAAGGTCTTCCTGATGCCCAGTTGTTTTCCATCCAGATGGTTGATGACTATTTTCAGGATATTGTTCAGTACTTGTCTACAGGTTTTACACCCTCTGTGATGACAACACAGTAGAAGAAGTAGCTAGTGGTTAGAGCAGCTGACTTTACCTTGATAGAAGGATAGCTATATAAGATGGGACCAGATGAAATACTACGCAGATGTGTCTTGGAGCATGAAAATCCATTGATTTTGGCTGAGGCACATTCTGGAGCAGCAGGAGGTCATTATGCAGGAAAAGCTACGGCACAGAAGATTCTGACAGCTGGATTGTGGTGGCCTACGATTCATAAGGATGCAAGAGAGTATTGCCACAGCTGCGATATCTGTCAGAGGACAGGAAAACCATCCAGGAGGGATGAGATGCCTCTGGTTCCACAGATAACTTTACAAGCATTTGACAAGTGGGCTATTGATTTTGTTGGACCAATCAATCCCCCTGAAAAGAAATCTAGAGCAAGATACATTATTACAGCAAATGATTACCTTACTCGTTGGGCCGAAGCTCACCCAGTCAAGGACTGTAGTGCTGCTACAACTGTGAAGTTCATATTTGATAATATTTTGTCAAGGTTTGGATGTCCTAGAATTCTTATGAGTGATCAAGGATCACATTTTCTGAATAAGACTATTGAAGCATTGACCGAAGAATTTCAAGTATATCATTAGAAGAGTACTGCCTACCATCCTCAAGCAAATGGAACTGTCGAAGCCTTTAACAAGATTCTTGAGCACGCCCTGACGAAGGTTTGCAATGTTAATAGAAATGATTGGGATCTTAGAATTCTAGCAGTATTATGGGCTTATAGAACCACTTGCAAGAAGTTGACAGGCCACACACCTTTTAGGCTGGTATATGGACAAGAAGCAGTTATGCCCATGGAGTACATTGTTCTAGCCTCAGAATATCTGCCTTCACAGAGATGGATGATCCAGCTATGTTGAATGAAAGGCTGGCAAGGATACTGGAACTAGAAGAAGACAGATTCATTGCAGGTTTCCAGTAGCAAGTACAGAAAGCTAGAGAAAAAGCATGGCATGATAGACACATTAAGAAGAAGTTTTTCTAGAATGGTGATCTTGTGCTCTTGTACGACAGTAAATTCATGAAGTTCCTAGGTAAGTTCAAGACACATTGGAAAGGACCATACATAGTTCAGAAAGTTACCGATGGTGGTGCAGTTCAGTTAGCAAAATTGAATGGAGAAATTTTTCCCTCCATGGTGAATGGAAGTAGATTAAAGAAGTACAGGGACAAGCCTGTACCCCCTGATCAGAAGTAATAGCGAGACGAAGAGTCTAAGTACCAAGAATAGTTCAAATTGGGTACTAGACTATAATAAAGTTGTTCTCAGAGAGCTTCAGCAGATTGTTGAAAATTTTACGAAGTGTCGAAGGTTGGGGAAGAAAATTCTGTCGTGGGTCGAAGTTCGAAGTTCTGTTGAAGCTTGTGTCAGGATGGGTCGAAGGTCAATATTGTGTCGAAGGTCCTTATTGTGGCGAAGCTGAAGTTAGTGGTTGTGCCGAAGACAAAAAGGTGTGTTGAAGCTTAAAATGCGACCATTGGAAAAAATCAGATTTGGCGGCGCCGGTACGTTAACTGCATTAACTGCCTGTAATGATGAGATTTTGGGAAATCTAGCCCCGTTTGGACAAGATCTACCGCCTTTTGGTCAGATTTGGTGTCTTTAATGCACAATTATGGCAGATTTGGTTGTTGGATTCTATAAGAAGACACCCAGGCCTGCGAATTTCGCATTACGCATTTTCTTAAGTTGAGTCCATGTCAGCTGATCATGAAATCCAGGAATTGTTGAGAGAATTCAGACAGAGGGGTCTGCAGAACCTTATGAGCAACCCACCTGCATCTGCACCTTGCGAAGAGACTCCCCCAACACCGAATCAGCCAATGCAGACACGATCAACCAGAAAGAAATTTAAGGCAGAAGTTCGCTCTAAGCGGAACGAAGAAAGGCACAAGCCATCAGGAAAGACACCAGAGGATCCCGAGATGAATCCTACTGGTTCCGCAGAGCTCCCACCTGAAGGTTTTGAAGACCTTGGTGAAGATGAGAACATTGCATCGTAGCGACCACCATATCTTCCACCTATTCGACCAGGAGTTCAGCCACCTCGACGGACAGCCAAGTTCACGTTACGCACCCCTTCGCTGCCACAGGGTGTGCAGTTGGTGAGAACGGAGGCAGTTCGAGGGATGGGGTCGCTGATAGATTTAGAAGGCCCAATGATTCCCATGACCATCATAAATATTACGAAGAGAAAGATGACGCCAAAAGATATTTCGAGAAGGAAGATAACAGAATGAGAGACGGTCATAGGGAACACAGGCATTCTGCTAAGGATGAAAGGATAAAGGATAGAGCAAGCCATGGCAGTGGTAGAAGTAGCAGAAGGGATGATGATGATGACAGGAATATAAGGGAGAAAGACGACAGGAGGATTAAAGATGATGCTTACAGAGATGCAGACGGATACAGAGCTCGACAGAGTGCAAAAGGAGATAGCAGAGAAGGAGCAAGCAGCCGAAGATATCATGCGCAGCCTCAACAATCAATTTACTATCTTCGCCAACAAGATTCTTCCACTAGAAAAGCAGCAGAGTGTCTCGGGATGGGACACCGGTGAGTCTTAGGGGCCTGTTGGGGCTCGGACCTTGAAGGTCCTTAATTTTGGCAACTCCGCGGTTTTGGTGTGAAGCTTGTAAGTGGAGTTGCGGTCCAAAATAGTCTTAGGGGATTTGGGGTTGGGTCGAAGCCCATATTGTTGTAAATAACCCATGGTTTAAGCCCATAGTTTTTAAGCCCATGGTTTAAACCCATGGTATTGTAATAGTGCACTTGTATAAATAGGCACTTATGTAAAGGAGAAAAGAGCTTTCATAGGTTTTTGTGTATGATGATAATTTGATGCAAAGAAGCTAAGGTTTAATTTTAGGGTTAAGGATAAGTCCCAGCTGAGTGCGTGGACGACCTCTACAGCTGAGTGCGCAGAGGGTTTTGGAAGAAAGGTTCTGCAGCTAAGTGCGCAGTTTTGGGTTGTTGAGAAGATCTGCAGCTGAGTGCGCAGATCAGAACTGTGTGTTTGTAAATTGTTGAATATAAAACGCAGTTCTGTGGACATAGCTCCTACATTGGGGGTGAACCACGTATATCTTGTGTTGTGGTGGTTCCTTTTAGTTTTTGCACTATTATGTTTTATGCATTTGATAAGTAGATAAATGATAAAGTAAGATAAATTGCTAAGTATTAACTTCGCTGTGAATTCCCAGTGAAGGGTTAAGCAAGAAACTGTCTTTTTATCTAAACTACGAAGCTATTTAAGTGAATATCGAAGCTTTGTATTGTATGATTATTCTTGGTTAAGGCTAAAGGTACAGTAATATCCCTCTTTCGCCTGTAGAAACTTGATTTTGCGGCACCCCATAGCTGTTTCGGGTGAGACTGCAACCTATTCGCAGGTTGTTGTCGAAAGGGCCTGTTTGTTGGTGCGAAGATAAAAGTATAAGAACCCGGGTCTGCTCTAAGCCCAACAATGAGCTTTCTTGGTGTTTCATTTTCAGAAAGAAACTTCGGCATGTTTTGTCACATAGTTCACCAATGTAAAGGATATGGAACCCAAAACAATTAAGAATCCATTTCTTCAAATACATTTATAAGAGAGATGGCAATGAATTTATATCTTCAACATGCCATATCATCATCTGGTATCTATTTGTACATGAAATCAATCTATATATAATGTTAAGACCCATACCTCACAATGAATTTTATGGCATATGCCCATAAAAAAATAACTAACTTAAAAATGCATTTTTTTTAAGTCAGGAATGGGTTTATTGTATGTCCTTCCATATAGCAGTTGGTCAGGTTGTTGTTGTGCATGCCGACGTAAACCACTGGCTTCTCTTACGAGAGTTTTTTGTTCGAATCCACTGGCGAGATGTGAACGTAGAAGCCAAGAACATCGCACTGTAGAAGCGATATTTTACACATTTAAATAATTATTACACTTCTTGATTAATAAATGAGTTGATCTATTATTCCGTCACATGGGGCCAAAGAGAAACTCTTCTATGAACAAGCTCTATTATCAAGATATAGTTTTTGTTATATGGATGCGTTTTTTCTTGAACCAAACACGTCTTACTTAGCATATTTTTAGTAGTAATGATAGTGCTTGTAAAGAAAACCATGCCAACCAGGGCTCTTCTGTAATCATAAAAAATCCTATCGATTCGTTAACTGGAAGTTTTATCTTGTATTACATGGATAGTGTTTACTAGAAATGTTTTTAAAGATTGCATGAAATAACCTTTATCACTTGGGAAAAATATCATTTAAAATAACCATTTCAAATTATCATATACAATTGTGTTAACAAGCGTGAACAAGCCATTATCATATAGCATTGCAAAGCCATGGACAAGCAATCACCATATCCAAGTCATCCCGATGGGTCGATTTTGATGAAGATGCCAAATATAGAGACCGTTCGAATATGACAAATATTTGTTTGAACATAAAGAAATTTCGAGCCATTGTTTACTGTATATGTAATATTAAATCCATTGTCATGATTCTATGGAGTTATCAAGGTGTTTATCTTGACCACTCATGATTTGTTGATGGGTGGCCCTTGTCCACATTTCCTTTGGCAGTAGTATTAGGGATAATTACAAAGAAAAATCTAAGATTTACATCAACATATTTTGGTGAAGAATTCCCAAAATAGTGAGGCCTATATATTTTGTCCATAAAAACCTAAGGATGCAAGGAGTAAGCATAGGGTGCTGGTGTAATTTGGCACATATCCAAGGCTGTATTTATTTCTAACATTAAGGTTTTGTTAAGCGGTTATAAATCCATGAGGTATAACAATAGGGTAAAGGATCATAGGGTGAATCCACGGACCTGGGTAACACTTTTTGGCAAGCGCATTTCAGCAAAAACAGAAAAAAAGCACCTCGGTCGAGGGCTTGTTAAGCCCTCGACCGAGGTCTTAATATCTCGACCGAGGTTTTATCAAGCCCTCGACCGAGGTATCTAAATACCTCGGTC